>PVJO010018087.1:0-37477 GCA_004026905.1 Hystrix cristata | reverse complement strand
GGGGGGGGTTACTGAGCCTCTGTAAAACAGCACGACAGACTGCCCCAGGGAAACACCCAGCGGGGGCCAGGGACTTAGCTCAGTGGTTAGAGTGCTTGCCTAGCAAGAGCAAGGCCGAGTTCGATCCCCGGCACCAAAAAAAAAAAAAAAAAAACACCCCGGAGCCATCTGGAAAATGTTTTAACAAATGCCTTTTTACACAAGTGCAGGAGCTCCCTCCGTCGACACATGCCTTTCCGCTCACACCCATCAACCAACTCAGCAATTTGTCAAATGAACCCAATAAATTCTTTTCTTCTAAGGATACAGCTGCACAGACCCCATTCGGCCCAAGAAGGTGACAGAGAAGTCTTCACGAAAATGAATGAAGAGCTAAATCAGGTTAACGCCCCGAAGGCAGGAAAGACGCTGGTGTCAGGGGAGTAGACAGAAACGGGGGGCCGGGGCGATGGAGCTAGTGAAGCACCTGTCCCTTCCCTGAGATATTACGAACACAGGCCTAGCGGCTGCGGGGCAAAGCAGAACAGAACAGAGTCGCGGCCTAGCCGGCCTTGGAACAGGAACTGGGTCTCTGAGTCCCTGGCCGAACCGGCATTCTTGGGCACACAACCCACATCGCCGCCAAGTCCTCCCCTCCTGTATCCGCCCCGCCTGCTCCGGATAAAGATATCCCTCGTCCCTCGTTTCCGGGGGGCAGCCGGCCAGCAGCAGCACCCGGGTCCCGGGGCAAACCAGGGGCGCTCGCCGAAGGCCGTTACATACCTTCCCGCTCCCAACACCCGCCGCCGCCGCCATGTTTCCTGCGCGTGCCCGATGATGACGTAGCAGTACTTCACGTGTCTCTCAGAGTCACAACAACATCCGGCCAGACTTAAATGACATCCGGGCGGGAAAGGGGCGGGGAATGGCGGGAATCGCGCCGGGAAAGGGGCGGGAGGAGTCGCCTGACGCATGCGTGCTGAGTAAGGCTCGGTGGGTGCTAGGGTGGAGCTTTCTGCCCACGACTGCGCATGTCCCCGTTTTAATTTTCACTGGGGTGTTACCAAATGGAGGTGTATTTGTATTGGAATTTGCATGGGCGCAAACGCAGACCACGTCAATTTGGTGTGATGGAAGGAATACCTCCTCACTGAGAGCAAGCAGACGTAGCCCTGGCCTTTTGGCCTTGGCCAAGTCACTAACGCGCTCTAAACTTCAGTTTCTTCTTTATAAAATCTTGATAGTGTTGCCATAAGGATTAAAATAACTCCAGCCCTCTATCTGAAGCACACTGAGAAACGTTTCCTCTCTGTATATGAAATTTATGAATTTGAATGGTTATTGCCGCTTACATGTGACCTTCAGCACGGTATTTTTATAGGAACTGTGATAATACCGCACCCGCATTGCTCCGAGTCCAAGGCACACAGTTTAGAGTTCCTACAGTTACTTATTAGCTGTGTGACTTGAAATGAGTTTCTAAATGCATGCAATCCTCAACGTGTAAAGTGGGAATTACGCATGGAGCTCAAAAGATAGGGTATGTATAGTAACAGATTTGTAAGGATAGTAAAATGATAATTTGATTCGTTCTCAAATGCTGTAAGAGAATGCAACGAATGATTGGATGTTACTCCTTGATTAACTAGTACAAGATCTGGGACTTCTCCAGCCACAGGGCAGAATTAAAAGCCCCTTTTGTACCCAGAACACCTACAGCCGGTGAAGTAATTATGTGTTCACACAGTGGAGAGTAGTTAGAGGCTTTTGAGGTTGGTTGAGGTAAATGGCAACAGAAGGCAACAGCAGAAAAGGTGAGTGCAGTTCTGTGAACATCGAGAACCTTACAGTGAGGCCCGTGGCAGAACCCAGATTGTCACTGAATCAGGAAAGCAGCTGACCCGTATGGTATCAAAGAGGTGAGAAAACCGACATATTAGTAGTAACCACGTTGAGTGAACACTAGCGGGCCTTCCTCAAGTGTACCTAATTAAATCCCCCAGAATCTTCAAATAATCCTCAGTGTGGGGTAAAGAGTCCTAATATTGAACAACATTTAATTTTCCACTAACTCAGAGGGATGGGTGTAAGACCAGAGAAAAATATATCTGGTGTTTTTGAGAAAAACAAACATCCTTAGCACAATTTCAGGAATAAAATGCTCAATAAATGGTAGCTATTATGTATACAGTAAGCTTAGGAAGCAAAGGCTCTTCACTGAGGAGTTGGCATCCCAGGTTCATCTACTTCTTGACTTTTTTTTTTCAATAGTACAGAATGAACCCAGGCATGTTATGCAAGCACTCTATCCGTAAGCTACATCTTAATCTTCTTAAACTTCATCCTTCAACTGCCTTTTAAATACTAGTACAATCTCTTTTCCTTTCTCTCCAAACACTGGTCCTGGGCCTTTATCCTCATATTTTGGCATTATTATTTCCTATGTGTCAAATATCTCCAGCTCAAGTCTCTCTTTCTCTTCTGAACTCTGGCCCCTACATCTATTTCCTGCCGGACTTTTTACTTAAACAACCTGGTAACACCCCAGAGAATACTAAGTGTTTGCTACTCAAAGTGCAGTCTGCCAACTGACTAATAGCACCAACAGTATCTAGGAGCATATTAGAAATGCAGAGTCTCTGATTACACTCAGGAACTATAGAAGAAAATTCTGCATCCTAAGATTTGCACATTAAATTTTGAGAAGACACTCTTAAATGAAAATTTCGTTTTTGTTGCCTGAAAATTAGGATACGGCCAGAATACAATTCTGAAAGTGTTGCTGTCTCACTGCTCATTTCTCGAGTGTCTTGTCTTGCCCCTCTTCCCTGTCCCCCACCTTGCCTGTCTTCTCTGTCCCCACTACATGGTCCAGGTCCTTCATTACCTCTGGGTTGCACAAGTACTGTGGCATCTTAATTCATTCTCTGGCTTTCTGCTTCAACTTCCTCCAGCCCATTAGTCACACCCCTACCACATTAACCTTTCTGAAGCATAATGTGACTTGTAAATTGTTATTGTGAATTCCCTGCTTAAAATCATCTACTGGCTTCCCGTTTCTTCAGGAAAAATGTCTAAACTCTTCAGCATAGCATACAGTGACCTTCATAAACCATTCCTGCTTATCATTTCTAGCTTCATCTCCCAACTCTTCCCCATTCGAATCCCATTTTCCAAGCATAGCTCCAAAACTGCTGATCTCTGAATGTACTTTGCTGTGTCGCAAGATTGCTTCTGACTGTAGCCAGATGGCTTGGCTTGGCTGGGATCATAGGGCTGCACTTAAGCCAATCACAATGACCCAAAGTTTATGTTCTGATTATCAAGGTTTGGGGTGGGAGAGCTGGAGATTGAACTCAGGGCCTTGCATTTGCTAGGTAAGCGCCCTACCACTGAGCTAAATCCTCAGACCCTGATTGTCAAGGTTTGAACGGTAGGGCTGCAGCTCCACTCAGAAGCATACAGAATGGAAAGAGAAGTGATTCCCAGAGAAAAACTTCAGAAAACCACTCCAGAAACCACTTCAGAAAAAATGAGAGTGGTGCAAATAAGCCAAACAGGTGTCAGTTACAGAGGCTCAGTTTCTGTGCCTCCAGGTATCGGTGCTTTACTGAACTGCCTTCTGTATGAGGACAGGAACAACTGGAATCCAGGAACTTTTCATTGCAGTGAGCATCAGATCTGGCACATAGCAGACATTAAGTAAATGGTTATGTAACAAATTAATTTGAACAAGTTCTCTCATTTAGGAATGGCACACTTACAGATTTGTCTTAGTTACATTCTCATTGCTGGGACAAAATACTCAACACCTACAATACTCAACACTTAAAGGAGGAGACACTTATTTCAGCCCACAGTTGTAGAGGTGTCAGTCTCTAGTCTGTGGCGCCCAGGCAGGGTGGCACAGCACAGGGGCATCACAGAGAAGAAACTATTCATGGCAGAGCAGGCAGAAGCCAGTGAGGCAGCAAAGCAGTGAGCAGCAGCAGCAAGTCTCTTTCCCCTTTATTCCATCCTGGCTACAAGCCTCTTGTGCCACTCACGCGCAAGGTGGGCCTCCCCATTACCCACATGCAGAACTATACTAAACCAATTTAGTTATCACACCCTTAATCCGCATTCACACACCCTGCATCCAGCCGCTTCTGAAAAGCCCCAGCCGTGAGCACAGGAGGCGCTGGGGAGACATCTAGATACAAGCCATAACAATGTTACGTGGAGTAGAAATCTATTTTCTTTCTTCAGTGATATTCTCTGTCTACATTAAAGGGAAGAAACAAGGCCAGGATTTCAAAATGATTTATTTCAGATTTTAGCTTTTTACTGGATTTGAGGGAAAAATCACAGCACCTGTAGACAAGTTTTTTTCATGGAATTTTCCATGAAAATGGAATTTTTCATGAAAAAGCATCATGCATGTAAAATTTAATGCAAATAGTCATTGAGTTGCCTATAACAAAATAATTACTGTTTTCATGAGCATGAGTAGTTTCACAGCTACCGGGTTCACTCCTATGAGCAAGTCATTCACTGATTATAATTCATCACTCAAAAAGTCATATGCAAAAGAATTTTAATGGTGAATACCTTAAAGAAAATTTATCCGGGCATGGTGGCACATGCCTGTAATCTTAGCACTTGAGATGCAGAGGCAGGAGTATTGCCAAGACTTCAAGGCCAGCCTGGGCTACATAGTGAGCTCAAGGCCTGCCTGAACTACACAGCAAGTCCCTGTCTCAAAAAACAAACAAACAAACAAAAAAGAAACTTTATACCTGGGCGGGACACTAGAGATAAATCTTTAAATTGAAGAGATTGAGTCCCTTAAAGATTAGTGACTTACCGACGTCACGACATGCTTTATGGCTAAATAGAGACTTCATTATAGATATGCTTTGTAGTCAGCTGTGCTACATTATCAGCTGAAAGCAGTCCCTCTTTGAACTACAAAATTTAATTATTATTCCGCTTGGTTCTTTCTCACCTCAGCTTCTGACTGGCCCAATTGTCTTTTAGAACTTATCCCATGTCCCACTTCATCTACTAAGACTCACCCAAATTTCCAATAACTTATCTTTCCTGAACTCATTCGCACCATAGTGGGAATGAGGGCCTCATGCATGCTAGGCAAGCCTTCTACCACTGAGCTACATCCTGAGGCCTCTTTCCTGAATGCTTAGACCACAGAATTTATCTTAGTGTTTAATTAATCCAAGTAGTATTATCGAGAAAGTATGGATTTTGTTGACAGCCAACAGATTACAAGATTCCTCTCTGGACAGATTTGTTGCAGTGGAATGGGCCAATAATCCAATAATCATCCTGTGTACAAGGTCAAATATTCAGTGTTTATATCATTGTGAAAATGGTAATATTGTTCACAAGTGAGCCATGTTGCATATTTTTTGTTTTCCATGGAATTAAAATTGTTAGGCGTTATTTTGTTCAGTTTTCAGCACCAATTTATTTCTGTAGTTTCTGCCAGAAGTCCATTATTAATCTAATAAAACTTTATAACAAATACATTGGAAGGAGAGGATGCATCTACATATCAGAGTTGTGAAAATGCAAGAACCAGCTCATCTTCTAATGTCAACAGGCAACTGGGAAAAAAAAAAAGTCTAAAAAAAAAAAAAACCAGCTTAAAAAAAAAAAGTCTGAGGGCTGAGGGCTGGGGGTGTAGTTCAGTGATAGGGCGCTTTGTCTAGCATGCTCAAGGCCCTGCGTCCAATCCCTAACACCATAAAAACAAAACAAGTAAAAGCCAATATGATAACATAATTTAGAAATCTGAAAATAAGCAGAGGTAACTAGAAAATTTGAAAGCTGTCGTCTTTGAGGAGCAGAAACAAAGATTGGAATAGGACTGGTGATGGCTGAACTTTTTCACTATAAACTTTACATGAGTATTATACTTATCAAATTTTAAAATGCCATTAGTTGAAAGATACACTATTTTATGTACCACTAAGAAAGAAAATCCTCCCAAACTCAAACACATTTTCTTTCATTGTAATTGTAAAACTCAACCTGACTTCACAGATTATAGTACATGAAAATACATGAACCACACACATACAGACGAAGATCAAAATTCGATTTAAAAAGAACCAGGTTCAACCAACTAGCTTTATACCTTCAGGGACCAGAAAAAGAAGGTCAAACTAATCCCCAAGCTACCAGAAAGAATTAAATAAAGGTTAGAGCAGTGACAGAGATTAGAAAAATAAATAGAAAATGATACAGAAAAATCAATGAAGACAAAAGTTGGTTTTTCAAAAAACATCAGCAAACCTCTACCTAGATCAAGAAAAAAAAGCATACTTAAATTATTAAAATTATGTATAAAAATAGGGACAGCTTTGTGATTTTACAGAAATAAAAAGGATTGTAAGAGAGTACTATGAGCATCTGTATGCCAACAAGTTGCATAACTTAGATGAATTGGGCAAATCCTTAGAGAAACACAACCTACCAATACTGCATCTTGAAGAAATAAAAAGCCTGAATAGACTTATTAAGGCAATTGAATAGTAATTAAAAACCTCCTAAAAGAAAACCCAGGACCACCAAATGGCTTCTCTGGTGAATGCTACCAAATGTTTAAAGGAAAACTAACAAATTCTTCCCAAATTCTTCAACAAAATGGAGGAGAATGAAACACCTCCAAAATCATTCTATAAAGCCAACATTATCCTCAAACCAAAGCCAAAGACACTGCAAGAGAACTACAAATCAATATCAATTATGAGTATTGGTGCAGGGCAACCCATTCGGGACCCCTCTGTCTCTCAGGAGCTATTCCCACTCCCCATTCCTATTCCACAATATATTTTCCTATGCTTAAAAAAAATGAATATTGGTGCAAAAGTCTTCCACAAAATGCTAGCAAACTAAATTCAGCAGCATAATAAAATGTTTATATACTATGATCAAAGAAGATTTATTCCTGTAATGAAAGAGTGTAAATATAAACAAGTAAGATCGCTGTGTCACATGATAATTCCACTTTTAGTTTTTTGAAGAACTTCCATACAGTTTTCCGTAATGGCCATACAGAACTAGTTTATGTTCCCATCAATGGTGTACAAGCGTTCTCTTCTCCACATGCTTGCTTATCTTTTGGCTTCTTTTTCTTTTCGGTACTGAGGATTAAACCTGAGCTGGTCTCTTTTTATTTTTAATTTTGAGACAGGATGTCACTAAACTGCCAAGGCTGGGCTGGAACATGCAATCTTCTTGCTTCAATTTCCGGGTAGTGACATCAAGCCTCCTTATTAGTGATGTTGAGCATTTTTTTGTGGTTATACGGTACTGAAGATTGAACTCATTGCCTAGTGTATGCTATCGAACATTTTTACATGTATCAATTAGTAGTTTTTATGTTCTCTTTTCAGAAATACACATTCTGCTCCTTTGTTTATTTTTTAATCTGATTGTTTTCTTATTTACCAGAAATTGCATCTCATTCACATGCTTAAATTTAGTAGATCTCTGAGAACAGAAATACTATGATTCGCTTCAACTAAAGTATGGCTGGAGACAGTGTGCAGTCTCTCCTAAAGCAAACAGTATCTCAGTACTAGAGAAAAGCTGTAGGGTGGTGGTTATGGCAAAAACAACCTATATGTCAACTGGGATTTAAAAGTTTGCTTAACCCTTAATACAACTGAAAGATAGTAGTATCTAAGTCCATTACCATCTCTCCCGTCAATGGCAGTGGCAGCTTCTTTGTACCCCTACATAAATTATTATTCCTTTCTGGTTTTTTCTCCACAACAGAGCACAGTGATCTTTCTATCCTTTTTTTTTTTTTTTTAAATCATAGATCTAAACTGGGAATGGTGGTGCATGCCTGTAATCCCAGCACTCTGGGAAGCAGAGGCAGGAGGATCACAAATTCAAGTATAGCGTGGGCAACTTAGACCCTGTCTCAAAATAAAAAATAAAAAAGGAGTTTGGGATGTAGCTTAGTGCTAAAGCCCTGGGTTCAATATTTACTACTGAGAAGGAAAAAGTCACAAATCTGACAATGTTGTTGGACCCTAAAGGGCATTCGCTGCTTCTCTGTCAAGATGAGTGGAATGAAGTCCAGGCTCCCTGCTCTGCCTAACTCTTCACTTTCCATCGTTCCCTACAGAACTTTACATGACCCCAAACTGTTTATGGGTCTTTGAACTCTATGGCCTGTCTTCCTTTGTTTATGAGTCCCTTCAGCCTGGAATGTTCTTGTTCCCATTTCTAAACCAGCCCTTTAAACTAGCAAATAGTTCTTTGTCTTTTAAAAGTTAGCCTAGACATTGAATCTTTCTCCTGGCTTCTGGTGAAACAGTTCCCAATGTCAGGTGCTTCTCCTAAGAGCTACTATCAGGCCCAGGGCCTGTTTCCTATCACAGGTCCAGGAATAAAGTTAATGGACAGTAATTTTGCTGTCTTTCTGGTAAAATGAAACTTTTATATTGCTGAATACTTGAATTTCTCAGCATCCCATATTTTTGAGGTAAAATCACTGTTTCTTAATAACTCAGTTATTAAAACCTCATATGTGGGTGAAAAAGGTACATATAACTTTAAAATTAAATCTAAATATAAATGTATACATCCCTAACTATGTCCTGGTATTTTCTACTAACCTAGAAACCTGTCTCTATCTCTGGTCCCCTTAAGGCAAAGATTCCTTATCCTGACAAAACACACAATTGGTACTCAGTAGCTACTTGGAAAATGAAAATGGAAGAGTGGAATACAGTGGGAATGTGATTTCAGGAAAAGTCTCTATATCTTTTCCACTCCTTTTTCCTCAAGAAAAAAGAAATTCCATTCTTCACAATTCTTCTATCTGAGTAGTGACAGACAAGAGTTTCTCCTGCTAGAATTGTAGCATTTGACTGAAGAAGAAATAAAGAGCTATTGACATTCTGTGTAGAAGTTCCAACTCAAGGCATGGTTACATATAGAGAGTTTTTGAATGAAAAGTGTTTGTATCTCATTGGCAGCTTCTACATGTCACTTTTTTTCCTCTGATGCTGTGATGTTTGAAAATGAAAGATGTTTTAGACAAATAATAAAAACTAGTTCCCAGATTGCTGATTATTCATGAAACGTTTCCATTTATCTCTGAATAAGTGTTGAATTATTGTTGAAGCCTGGGGAGGTATTTATTTCTTTTATCAAGTACATATTCCCCAGTATCATCTTTTTCTTTCAGCTTCATTGCTTACCCACTCACATTTTTCTCTCCCTTAATATTATAAAGCTTTATGCTAAATGCTTCCTTTCTTTTTTTTAACTTTTTACAATATGAAGAGCAAAAAAAAGGACATTTATAAATTATTTGAGAAGTTGGAATTTCAATGTAATCATTTAAAATTATATTGGCATACATCCATAGCATTTTGTTCTCTTATGATATTAATGGATGACAAAAATAGAAAATTCAAATATTTCCATGAATTAAACTCTTAAAAATAGCAGCTGTTCCAGTATTATCACTTCATCCAAAGTGGAAATCCAAATGGGTTGTGTTTCCTTGCAAAATCTATTTAAGCATTACATACGAACATTCCCACCAGACAGAGACGCATGCAATCTATTACACCGATGCAAAGGCCAGTATCTGATACAGTTACCAATGTGAGGGCAGATGCTAGTTCAATAGTGAAGCCGTTACAGGGCGTGAGTCTCATCAATTCCTTCTCTGTGATCTGGATAACTATCCTTCCTGAAACCCACATACCAATACAGACATCAACACCACCATACAGTAGAAGCCATTATAGTATCATTATTCGCGGGAAGGGAAGAGACCGAAGCTCAAACCCAGGACCTTCACACTGGGCTACATCCAGGCCCTTCTTTATTTTTTATTTTGAGACAGTCACTTGGGTTTGAACTTGTGATTATCTTGCCTCAGCCTCTCAGAATGCTGATATTGCAGAGATGTGCCACCTCAGCTGGCTGGTGTCGCCATTTTTGAAGAACCAACTCCCTTGTCATAAATCAGATACTAAGCAACCAGAAAATCATTGATATTGCTTATGTCATTGCTACCATGGGCAAAATGACCAAAGTGAGCTGTAAAGATCAGAAGGACCTGGAAGAAGAGAGGAACTCCAGAATTATCCTGGGCATTCTATTCTTCCAGAGAGCCACCACTTTCCCGTCATGTATGCCCCTCTCTCTGCCTGGACACTCATGTCCATTGAGATGCCAAGTGACAGCCACACACAGCACTGCAATAACAGACGTACCTGTCCATTAGAATTTGCTTCTTGGATCTGCTTTAGGCCATATAAGCTCCTCCGTCTCATCCCCCTTCTCTTCTTCATGCCTTTTTTGGCATGAAATGAGTCCAGAGGCATGCGATAAATCACCATGGTGTGAGAAGACTTTTTTTTTTGTTTGTTTGTTTTTTGTTTTAGGTGTCGGGAATCAAACTCAGGGCCTTGCACTTGCTAGGCAGGCACTTTAATCACTGAGCTAAATCCTCAGCCCTCTTCCATGGTGTGAGAAGTATAGCTGTTATTGTACCTCAAGAGTTTATCAGCAAAGTGTCTCAGGCAGTCTTCCGCCTTGGCCGTATGTAATTACGGAGCAGCTCTTAGTACAAGCCAGAATATTTATACTTGTGGTGATACCAACAGTGGCTACATGAGTTGATCTGGTTGCTGACAACTTGATTGAACTGGAAGTGAACAAAATGTCCATTACGCAACTGCATTGTGCTGTTCTAGTGCTATCTGCGCTGGTCTCCTCCTCCAGGGGGGTACCAGGAAGCCTTTCTTGCTCTGGAGCGTCCTCTAGGTCTCGAAGTTTGAATGACACTGTTCTCTCCATTATAGCCTGCAGGGATCAGGGGCAGAACCTACCTCAGAAACCGATTCCTGTTCTCATGTCAACTTTAAAAGACACCTTTGGGTTTTTTCTTTGCTCTTTTCTTCCGTTCTTGCCGAACCACCCACCCCGTCCTGTCCTCCTTCTCCCTCTCTCCCTTTCTGTCTCCCTCTCTTCCTCTCCCTCTCCGCCTCCCTCTCTTTCTCTGTGGGTACTGGAGCTGAACCTAGGGGTGCTCTACCCCGAGAGACATCTCCAGCCATTTTCATTTTTTATTCTGAGACAGGATCTCCCTACCCAGCCCGGCCTTGAATTTGCAATCCTCCTGCCTGAGTGTCCCAGTAGCTGGGATTACTCTGTTTCTTCATGACCTTCTTTATCAAGCTGTTTTTTCCATTAAGAGGCTTTCAAAAGGACTACACTTTATTTCTCATTCAACTTTTGTCTTCATCTTGTGGCTGGCAAGCAGGTGGCCTAAGACAAGGCAAAGAAGGAAGAAACATCATGAACATGCTACCTTTAACCACAGGGTTGTAACATTCCGTAAGAAAAAATTAAACATCAGGATTGTTTCTTTCCACTAGTAAAATAAAAATCAAAACCAAATATTTTGAAAGATTTGACAGGAGAGTTTCTTATTCAAAGGAAGTCTTGTTTCTCCTAATCTGTCTTCATTCTTCCACTAAAATCTCTGGACAGTCTAAAGGCAAAGTTGTAATGTGCTTTTACTTATTTTGATTAATTTACTTGTTTTTTTCTACCCCCAACTACCATTCTTCTAACATACTTTTACATGTCACGTTCGGTAATAAGAACATGGAAAAAACAAGAAAAGGAGATATATTATCTTCAATTTTGAGAATTAATTTCTTCTGTATGTTGTTATCTAAATGTCTTCAGAGTTAAAATATATAACTCCTCAGAACATGTAATTACAACAGGAAAAGAAATCAATCATTGTGAAACTTTGTGAACAAATCGGTTATGGTAAAAAATAGAAATTCTCTTTGGTTAATTTGTTTCCGTTCTGAAAGTAATACACAATTATCTTAGAAAATTTGAAAAATGTAGAAAAGGACATAAAGAATGTAAAAATCACCAAAGATAAACAGTATGTAGAGTCTGATCACTATCGTCATATTCTAATTCTATATAATGAAATATAACTTAACCTGTCTTTTATTTTTAACATGGGATTATATTCTCTCCTCCTTTTTAAAAAGAACTATTTTTGAAGAAAGAATTTTGATGGAGGATGTCTAACACTTCTACATCTCTACATAAATATCCACCAAAATGCCAGCATTTCATTTCTCCAAGGAAGATGTGAAGACTTAGTCCTCCCTGCTCTTGGAAAATGGAGAATCTATGTTTGAGGTTTCTAAGGATAGAGGCTGAAGACAATTTGGCTGTGAAGAAAAAATAGTTTACTAAGATTAATAACTAAAATGGAGAAACAGACTGCTCAAAAAGGCCTTTCTTCAATCAATAGGCTGCTCAAATGGACAAGCCACTCACTTATCAAACCACTCTTTACCCTTCAAGAATCACTTTAAAATCATTGCGTCACTATACCCACCAATATTAAACTATCACAAATTTTTTCCCAAGCCCATCCAAGACTCTCTGCTTAACCCTCAAATTAATAATATCCACTTTTAACCTCTCCCACCTAAACTCATACTATCACTCTATCAAGATGGTAAACTCCCTTACTGCACAGATAATAAATTTGACTTTGCTAAGTCAACAAGTTAATTTTTGTAAAATTTGGAGAATTTGACAGTTAACAAGGCCCTGATTTTGATGCATCTACAAGATCTATAATAAAATAATAGAAAATAGGAGCCAGGCATGGTGGCCCACACCTATAATCCCAGCACTCAAAAGGCTGAAGCAGGAGGATGGCCACGAGTTTGAGGCCAGCCTGGGCTTCATAGTGGGAGATCAAGGCCAGCCTGAACTACATAGTAAGATCCTGTTGAGAGATAGAGAGAGGGAGAGATGGCTTTTACATTATAGAACAAAAATCAGGAGATTCGGGGGCAAGATCTGAGGTAAATACTGATGTGTGGTTGAGTGGAGGTCTGAGTGGGGATAGATCAGGAAATAGATCCTACAAATTGGAAGACTGAGAGTTAACACTGCCTGGAAAGTTCCAGGTGAAGTGTGGTATTTAACTGAACTCCTGGCCAGTCAGTGAGCTTTCAGACAGACTATAGAAGATTTCATTACAATGTGTGGTTCTTTACCATCAGAGCATGGACATTTTAGTGGCCAGAGTGTGGCTCTCTATGACATCAGATAAAGAAGCTAACTCTTGGAATTGGAAGATCTGAGCCCTAGTTCCAGTTCTGCCATGACCTAGAAGCATGACTATTCACAAATTTTATGTTTCACGCCAAAAAAGATTTGAAATGAATGCAAGAAACTTTGACAAAAGAGGTTAGTTGCTCTAGTTTTTTTATTTTGTAAAATGACAACACTGAACTGCATTGTTCAATGATTTCCTTCATACAGTTCCTTTCATTATCATCTTTTTTTAGTGTAAGTTTTTATTTTTATTAGTTCATGTTTGCAATACATAATGATTACATTCTTCGAGGGGAGTTGGTACCTGCATCTTAATTCTTTTAACGTCCTCTTCTCCTCCCTCATCCCTCCTTTGATCCCTTGGTCCCCTTTCTATTTGTAAAAGATCTGTCTCCCTGTTTTCTATTAACTATCTTTTTTGTTTGTTTGTTTTCTATTAACTATCTTTTATTGTGTTCTTTAATTTGTTTATACTTTGGGTTTCTCATATAAGAGACACCACGCAATACATCAGCTTATGTGTCTGATTTATTTCACTTAACATTATGGTCTCAGGGTGCACCTAATTTCCTACAAAAGACTAACTTTAATTTTTATTTTTTTATTATTACGTGTTAGCAGTATACGATTATTACACTCCTTGTGGAGAGTTGGTACATGTGCATAACACATCTTAATTCTTATTTCATTCCCTTCCCTAACTGTCCTTCCCCATTCCCACCATCTCTTGGTTCCCCTCTGAAAAAGATCTACCTCCCTATCTCCTATTCCTTTATTTATGTAGGTTTTTGGTTTCTCATGTAAGAGAAACCATATAATATTTAAGCCTGTATGTCAGACTTATTTCACTTGACATTATGGTCTCAATGTTGATCCACTGTCCTACAAATGACTCAAGTTTTCCTTCTTCATGGCAGAGTAGTACTCCATTATGTATAAGTGCCACGTTTTACTTATCCATTCATCTGTTGAGGGACATATAAGCTGCTTCCCAAAATTCAGCTATTATGCATTGTGCCAGTAATATGCTGTTTTTGTCACTGTGGCTTTGTAATATAACTTGAAATCCAGGATTGTGATGCCTCTGATTTTGCTCTTATTGCCCAGGATTTCTTTTGCTACTTTGGGTCTCTTCTGACTACATATGAATTTTAGGATTGTTCTCTCTAGTTCTGTGATGAATGCCGTTGGTTTCATTGGGATTGTGTTACGCCTATGTATCAGTTTTAGAAGTACAGACATTTTGACAATATTTTTTCTTCCTATCCAGGACTGGGGGATATCTTTGCATTTTCTGTTGTCCTTTTCAATCTTCTTTTTTAGAGAATAATACTTTTTTATAAACCTTGAGTCTATCCACTTGTCTGTATCTCCATTGCTACCATCCTGTTTGAAATCATTTATATTTCTTGCTCAAAAGATCTCTATTTTGTTTTATAATTGCATAAGCTATTTATTTGGTCCTAAATTCATATAACATAATCAAGATACATTAAAAAATATTCTAGCTTCTGTTCCTAGCCTTTCCCTCCTTTTATCTAAAATTTTTAAAATTTATGCTCGTATTTAAAATTTTAGGGGCTGGGGATTTAGCTCAGTGGTTAGCATGCTTGCCTCACAAGCACAAGCCCCTGAGTTCAATCCCCAGCATCAAAAATAAATTAATTAATTAAATAAAATAAAAATTTAAAATTTAGAGTTAAATTTTTCTGATTTATGCTTCTATTTCTTAAAATGAGAAAACATAACACATAGCTAGCTGAATTTGTAAGTCTGAAGCTTATTATTCACTTATACATCCTAGAGATTACTCCATAGCAGTAGAAAGTATTCATAGATACTCTATTAAGCATTAATTTGATTCTTATAGAGTGATATAGTAAACTTTTTTCCAATTACAGGAAATAATATATCTTATTGAGTTGCTGTTTTAGTATTACAAACAAAGCAAACAGTATTATTTCTCTTAACTTTGTCCCAAAGCTCATAAATACCTTGTAATTAAGTAAAACCACTTCTTTTCAAGTGGTTTTTGAGTTGAGTTTTATTGTATGAAATACATGCCCCTAGAATCTTTAAATTTTATTAAATTTATCAAGTCCCAATAGTAAATAAATTTTAATACCATTAGTGCCTAATATTGTACCCACGTAGTACTCAGTAATGTTGATGATGGAATTATAAATACCTTTCTTCACTAGGGCTTTCAATTAGCTGAATATATTTACAGTAATAACTTTTGTTGATTTTAACTCTGTAAAGATGTTTTTTAAATTTATCATCCTGAGGGAAAAAAAACCTGTCATCCTAAAATGGATCCTTCAGAGATGTCCTCCACAAATTTCCTCTTTTTTACATGTTAGGTTTACTATAAATAATAATACTGTTGTAAAACACACAATCTATTGATCTTCAATCATTTCCTTTCTCATTTATCTAGTCATATTTACATTTTCATAGGCTGAGTAAAAACTTAACTAAAGCAAGATTTGAATGTTTCCAGAATTCTAGTTACGATGATGAATAAGGAAATTGAAGTTTTGTGTGTGGAATTAAAGGGTAGTAATCTTAGCCTCTTATCCATTTAATATAATGTTCACTTACCAAAAGGAATCTCTGCCACTCAACTACTACGCCATTTGAAGAATTCTATCCTCTGCTCTCTTCCTGCGCCCTGGTAACAGTCTCCCTGGATTCTACACATATTTTAGCACCATGACGCAGCTTGATTAAGCTGTCTTTATGAAAGTTACTCACTGAGACAATCCCTGAGATAATGTGATTATAAAATCCAACATATTAAAACATATTTACCTCCATTTTGACTAGTTTGAGGAGAGACCTGCCATAGCTTTTGAAAGACCATCTTCAAATTTACTCGGAATCACATGTTTCTTTATTTTCATCCCTACATTTTATGCACTTTGAATAAAAAGATGAGCAGGGAACTTTTAGGTACAGCATCTTCATAATTTTAGACTGTCTAAATTAATAGTATGAGTACTGTGTCTCCAAAAGAGTTCTACTGAATAATCATTGTGGCAGAATATGAGCAGGAGTGAAGCTGCAACAGAAAATCATGCAAGTGGCTGGATTTATCATTATTATTATTATTACTTGGGTTTTTTGAAACAGGGTCTCACTATGTGGCTCAGGCTGGCCTTGAACTCACTTTGTAACTCAGGCTGGCCTCAACCTTGCAGCTCTCCTCTTGACTCAGCCTCCCAAGTGCCGGGATTACAGGCATGCGCCACCACACCCAGTACAAATGGTTAGATTTAGAGCTAATCCAAAATTGCAGAGTGAATAATTCAGAGTCAGAAAACCAATGATTGTGATCTTTCAGGATCTTTTCAACCTTCAGCGATACTGATTAATAAAATCTAAAAAATCAGAAGTCTAGAAAATTTGGTTTCTCAGGCATTAAACCTTAAAATTTACCATGCTGTCTCCCAACCCCATAGCCTTTCATCACTCTTGTCAAAACATTGCTAACTTTCATATTACCAGAATAAATGGCCAATTCCCAATCCTCATGGAACTGAATTGATCAGTACCATTTGATACAACTGAGTGCTTCTTTGTTCTTGAAGTCCTGCCTCACCTGGCCTCCCAGAGCACCACACTCTTCTGCTTGTCCTCCTGTCACACTATCCATTCCTGTAGTGTGTTTACCGGATCCACTTTTTTTTCCCAGTTTCCCTTTGCTAATATTTCCCAGTTCTCAATCTCTGAATCTCTTCTCGAATTACATTCTTTCTCTTGGAAATCTCACCCAGTCCTATGTCCTTACCTACTATTTATGTACTCTGAAAACTTCCTAAATGTCTTACCAAATCTAAGAAGTCATTAATTGTTGTCTATTATTTTACATAAGCCTTCAGAAAAAGAAAAATGCTACCAATTAAATAATAAGTCAATGCCTTAATAATAATTCTACAGGATGTGCAGTTTCACTAGCCTCTTGTTACTTTGACATTTTCTTCACATAATCCAGGAAACTTGTCAATTTCTACCATCTTCAGTATATGACACAGCATGTGATATGCATTTGTCAGGTACATATTTAAGGGGGAAGTTTCATCAACTTGTGGCTGTCTTCGTCTCTTAGATCATTTTAAAGTCCTTAGCTGTTGCTTTGTGAGAAAATGTGGAGTCACAATTATTCTTCCAAAAGTAAACATTTACTTCAATAATATCCAATTTGTGCTTCATTGATTTTTTGAGGCTTTCTAGATATCAAATGAATTTAGTTCCAACAATGAGTCATAGTGTACTTTAAAAAAGCAATTAAGAACAAAAAAGCAATTAAGATCAATATGTATAAATAAATAAATAAAATCAACATGTAGAAAACTGATAATATACAAAAGTCAGTGGAAATGATGACAATATGGCTTCTATGACCAAATTTGTGTGTACATAGTCAGTGAAACTATTACCTGGCCAATGGTCCTTGTTAATCACTATCATTTGTAAGTTGCTTCCTAATTTCAGAGAACATATATTTATCTTTTGTTTTGTTTTTGTAGTTATGGGTGTGTCTTTGAATTAATTAAATAAGACATTTGCAGGGCCAACATTCGCTCAACTGTTTAGATCAGAAACCTCGTCATCCTTGATTTGTTTCTCTTGCCCTAATCTTAATTCCCTAATCAAAAAAAAATGCTTAACTATAAACTAACTTTGAATCACCATTTCTCAGTACTTCCATTGTCATTATTCTAAGCCAAGGCATCATGATATCGCACCTGTACTACCATCATTCCTGCCTCTTTTCCAGGCTTGCTTTTCTAACATCTGTGCCCACGGCCAGAGTGGCCCTTCTAAAAGGTAAAATCTCCTCACTCCTTTGCTTAAAAATATCCAGGCAATTCCTATCACATATAACTCTTGAGTCCTTAACTTGGCCTCACATAGTCTTGTTCTGTGAATTTATCTCCTCATTCTCTTGTTGACCCGTTAAGAGCTACACAAACCTTGCTGGTCTTCAAATATGGCAATTATGGTGCCACCTCTTGCCCTGAAACCTGCTGTTCCTTCAAGCTGGGAACCTCTTCTCTTGGGGGACAGCTATTTCTCCCACTATATTCAGGTTTCTACACCTGAATGTTACCTCCTCAGAGGCAACTTTCCTGTGTATCTCTTAGAATTGCCTTTAATTTGGTTTTATTTCATGCCATTTACCTCACATACTGTGTTTCTATTTGCCTACAGGTTTTCACTCCAATTCAATTGAAGAATGCATACAGGCAGGGATTTCATCTGTTTGTTTTGTGTTAATTGCTATGTCTCCAACACCTAAATCAATGCCTGGAAGACAGTAGAAGCACAATAAATCACTTGAACAAATGGATGTATAATTAAAATATACATAACAAAGAAATACTACCCAGAATTTAGAAAGAGCTCTCGCTAATTAAAAAGCAAAGAATTCAACAGGAAAATGGGAAAAGTATATAAGAAGACAATTCACAGAACAGGAGGCTCAAATGACCAATGAATGCATGAAATTACGTTCAAACTCATTGGTAACTAGGCACAGAAAAATTAAACTCAGAATGTCACACCATTTCTTATCCATCAAATAGGCAAAAATTTTAAATCTGACTGAAACAAGGATATAGAAACTGAATTATAGTTCTAATTGGTATCATCATTTTGAAGAACAAATTGGCAATAGTATATAGAACTTATAAGTACTGTACAACCTAGAAATCCCACTTCTAGTATGTTCCATAGTGAATCTTCTATGTCATGTACAAGAATGTTCACTGAAACATTATTAGTAACAGTAAAAACTATAAATAACCCACATGGCCACCATGAAAAGCATGGAAGCTGTGGAATATTAGATGACACTTCAAGTGAATAAATTATGGCAATATGTGCAAGTGTGGGTATAGTTCAAAAATAATGTTAATTTAGAATATATTTTGTCATGTTTTTAAATTGTTTTTAAAATCTATGGTTTATTTATTTTTATGCTTTGCTAAAAAATTGTAGTCTTTTTATGTTTTTTTACTCCTTAAATGAGTGCTATTTACTGTCTTACTGTCTCCTTCCCTTTTCATTTGCTGAAAAATAGCTTTCTTGCTGTTATAACAGAAAAACAATACTTGTTTCTTGGGTTGTTACAAGATTGTATTTCCATTTGCAAATTCGTCATGGTATATTAAAACACAAATGAGGTAGCTATAATCAATGGCAGGAGAATTCTAAAATACAATTACACTGCTTCACAATTTGACTGGAAATGACAGATTGTAATTTGGATTACAACATATTACAATTAATGCTAATTGCCAACAGCAAACACATTTAACCCCCTTCACACTTGTAATCAGTCACACATTAGATAAAGCATATCAAGGAACACAAATCATTACAAAGTAAAAAATACAGGCATTTGTGAAAGAAACAATGCAGTACTCATTTCTGTAAAAGTCAACTTTTATTTAATGCTTTTGTTCCGAAATTTAAAAGGCAATTCTTCTAGTAAACCATTTCATCAAGTTTACTTACAAGAACCAGTTTATTTGAAGGGAAAACACTTTCAATATATCCTATGAAGACAGTGTTACTCTTTATAAAGAATTGGATTATAACATTTCCTTCTTTGGATGGAAAGTTTCTGTACTGGAAATGCATTCTTTATAAAGAGAATAACTAAACAAGGTACCTATGACCAAACTTATAACTTCTGATTAACTATATTTATCTTTGAACAGGTCAAATATAGTTAAGTTTGTTAGCATGCATCAGGTATTGCCAGTATTGTACACTTACCCTGAGAATTGAATCACAGAATATTACAATTTTCTCTTAGGAATAATAATACTATAACATGAAAATCATATACTATCTTTTCAAGACACTAAGTTTCACTTTATGGTTTGAAATTGTATGCCAAGGATGATTTTTTTCTCTGTATTGGATTGTGCATGTTATAAAAGTTCTCATTCTACATGCAATTATCCAGAATTGCTCCATATTCAGGCTCAGAACAAGGATTAAATTAGCTTCTTTGTGCTGAAAAATGAACAAGCAGGTACCTTTTAATAAGAATTAATCTACAGAGGTACCACAATCTCCTAATAGAATTCATGTCTTCTTTCTAATTCACTCTCAGAAAGTAATTTAAAGGTTCAAAGAACTGGTTGATAATTAACCTTTTAGAAAGCTTCAGGGAAGAAGGATTTTTTTTTATTATTAGCTGTTATTAGTGTCCCATAAACTAACCATTAAGTATGTGGTCCTGTCCTCATATCCCCTCAAGTGTCTGGATCCAATTACTAGTGATGGCTGCAAAAAAACGAACAGTGACTGTCTGTGTCCCAGTATTGTTGAGGACCTTAAACAACTGGAGAAATTCTACATCTCTCACCAGGTTTACTTTTGTCTCCCTTTGTAGTTTGCCACATTTCTCAAGGATTACCTGTTCCAGTGGTTATCAACTCTGGCTGCATATTAGGATCATCTGAAGAATGAGATGCTATGGGAATAACATGTATGCTATGGGAATAACAGTATCATTTATAAAAAAAGAACCACAAGGCAGGAGGTGGTAGGGTGCAAGTAGTGGAGAGTGTTACTTTGGGAAAAGGGAGACACAACCAAGACCTGCTAATGATAATACTTTCTAATATTTTTTGAAAAATTTCCATGTGCCAGGGCATTCTAAGCACTTCATTTGTAATCTGATTTAATATTCTTAGCAACCTTATGAGGTACATTGTTATCCTTGTTTTGCAGATGAGGAGACGGAAGCACAGAAAATTAATTGCCCAAGTCACCCAGGAAAATACAGAGTAAAATTTCAAACCCAGGCATCTGGTCTTAGAGGCCTTAGTTTCAATCCCTCTCCTGCACTTATAAGAGAGAAAGAGGGGTTTCAGGAGTTTGTAGAATGGCTTGAATTTTATATGAACAAAGATGTCTAAGCATGGATCAAGGGTTAGGGATTTTCAAAAAAGCAGTAAGAAACTGAATAAAAGAAATACAGAATGTTGAACCTAAAGGGAACATGAAGCTTGCTTATTTTTTGAGGCCCAATAGACTAAATGACCAATCAGGACAGGGATTGTGTCCATTTGGTTCACCTCTCCGAACACACGCTGCACCTAGCACTGGACCAGTGAGTAGCAGGCACTCATTGAATACCCACTGGCTGAACTAAGGAAACTGAAGGCAAATATTAGCCCAAGGTATTGGATTGAACCACATAAAACTGACATTTATGTTGGTCTCGATTCTTCTGAAAAGCACTCTTCCATTTTACCTTTTGCTTTTTCTTACAGACTTAATATTCCAGCTAAATTAATTTGCTCGTTATTTCCCATTTTCTTTGCATACCTCTTCCTGTTAAAATACCTACTCCACCCTCAATTCAATCAATGTATTGCTTTTTTCAAAGTCAACTTCAAATTACAATTACTCTTAAGTGTTTAAAGATCTTTAACTTTTAACTTCATGATATTATGTCCTATTCTTGTTTCCTTGGCAAACATTCCATTTTTATAATATATGTAGTCTATACACCTAAGCTTTCTTTCATAAATTTTGTTTTTGCGGAATAAGCAATATATTGTATGGCTTCCACTTTCAAAAACTAAAAAAATATATCCAATGGGAAATTTGCTTCCCGCTCCTTTAACTATCACACCCAATTTCTGTCATGAGAGGAAACCAGTATCACCAGTTTCATGTGTATCTTTCTAGAGCTGGTCTAGTCTATAAAAGCACAGATGTACACATGATCATTTTTTTTCATTTTCAGCAACAAAGAAGATCAGGAATAAGACAAGAGTATTGACTTTTACCACTTCTATTCAATTTTGTATGGGACTCTATAGCCAGTTCAACAAGGCAAGAAAAAGAAATAACACATCCAAATTAGAAAAAAAATCATTTTGATTGTTCATTGATGGCATAATCATTTATGTAGAAAATTCTACATAATCTACCAACAAATTGCCAGAAGCAGTAAATGCAGTGAAGTAGTAGGATGCACGATCAGCATATAAAAATCAATTGCCAATAATAAAGAACTGAAAGTTGAAATAAAACTAGCGCATAAAAATGACCATAAGCATGAAATCCTTATAAATATATCTGTCAAAAGATGTGCTAAGACCTGCCAGTAAAAAATTAAAATACAAAGCATTGCAGAAATTAAGAAGCTCTAAATAATGGAGAGCTATGTTATCTTCATGGATCTAAAGACTCAGTATCATTAGATGTCACCTCTTCGCAAACTCATCTATAGATAAAATGCAATCCCAAAGAGAATGCTATCAGTCTCCTAAAAATCTAGCACATGAACAAATGTTCAGCATTGTTTGCCATTAGGGAAATGCAATTTAAAACTAAAGTGATAGACCCATTTATTATGGATATAATGGATACAATTAAAAAGGCTTACCAGCCATTGGTGAGAATGTTGACACTCTCACATACTGCTGGGATACAAAATGTGTCTACTCTGATTTCCACAGTGGTTGGTCCAGTCTACATTCCCACCAACAGTGGAAGAGGGTTCCTTTTTTCCCCCGCAGCCCTGCCAGCACTTGTTATTGGTTGATTTCTTGATAATAGCTATTCTTTCTGGAGTGAGATGGTATCTCAGCGTTGTTTTGATCTGCATCTCTCGAATGATCAATGATGTTGAACATTTTTTCATATATTTATTTGTTATTTTTATTTCTTTGAGAAATGTTTATTCATTTCAGATGCCCATTTTTGGATAGAGTTTTTAAATTTGGGGGGGTTGATTTTTTCGAGTTCTTTATATATTCTAGATGTTAGACCTTTGTCTGAGGGACAGCTGGCAAAAATTTTCTCCCAGTCTGTGGTGTTTCACCCCATTCTATTAGTAATTTCTTTTGCTGTGCAAAAGCCTCTTAACAGGATGTGGTCCCAAGCATTGATTCTTTGTATTGTTTCCTGTGCAGTCTGGGTTCTGTTCATAATTTTTTTTCCAACCCCTATGTCTTCGAGAGTTCTTCCTATTTTATTCTCCAGGAGATTTAGTGTTTCTGTTTTAATGTTTAGATCTTTGATCCACTTTGACTTTAGTTTAGTACATGGTGAGAGACATGTATCTAGTTCTAGTTTTCAGCATGTGGTTAGCCAGTTTTTCCAGCACCAGTTATTAAAGAGGCTATCTTCCTTCCAGTTGAGGGTGTTTGGCTCCTTTGTCGAAGATGAGGGATTTGAGTGTGTTTGGAGTTATTTCTGCATCTTCTAGCCTGTTCCATTGGTCCTTGGGTCTGTCTTTGTGCCAATACCATGCTGTTTTTACCACAGAAGCTTTATAATATAATTTCAAGTCGGGGATTGTG
The DNA here is from genome assembly GCA_004026905.1 of Hystrix cristata. Lineage (NCBI taxonomy): Eukaryota > Metazoa > Chordata > Mammalia > Rodentia > Hystricidae > Hystrix > Hystrix cristata. Next base: position 14,006 of record PVJO010018087.1, on the reverse strand, counting down.
ATGCCCCCTGCCTTATTCCTGTTAGCCAGAATTTGTTTTTTTTATTCTTGGTCTCTTCTGGTTCCAGATGAATTTCATGATTGCCTTTTCTAATTCTGTTGAAGTATGTTATTGGTATTTTGATTGGAATTGCATTAAATCTGTATAGTAATTTAGGAAGTATGGCCATTTTCACTATGTTCGTTCTTCCTACCCATGAACATGGAATATCTTTTTGTTGTCTGAAATCCCTTTCAATTTCCTTTTTTAGAGTACTGTAGTTCTCAATGAAAGGATCTTTTACTTGTTTTGTTAAATAGATTCCTAAGTATTTCATTTTTTGGATGCAATTGTTAAAGGAATATCTTGTTATTTCTTTCTCAGTGAGTTTGTTATTGTATATAGGAATGCTACTGACTTTGGGGTGTTGTCTTTGTATCCTGCTATGCAACTGAATTTATTTATTAAATCTAGAAGTTTTTTGGTGGAATTCTTGGGGTCTTCTATCTAGAGTATCATGTCATCCACAAATAATGATAGTTTAACTTCTTCCTTTCCTATCTTTATTCCTTTTACTTCTTTCTCTTGCCTGATTGCTCTGGCTAATGTTTCTAGAACTATATTGAATAATAGTGGTGATAGTGGACAGCCTTGTCTTGTTCCAGATTTTATTGTGAAAGCTTCCAGTTTCTGACCATTTAGTGTGATATTGGTTGTTGGTTTGTTGTTTTAGTTACTTTTCTCTCGTTGTTGGGACAGAATACTCGACACCCAAAGTTAAGGGAAGAAAGGTTTATTAGCTCACAGTCTGCAGAGGTTTCATTCTATAGTCCCCTGGTCCGAGGCAGGGCAGCTGGCGTGGCAGACTGGCAGCCGGCCGGCCGCAAAGTAAAGTGAGGAAAATGCAAAGAATGTATGCAAATAAGCAATGCAATCAAGCAGCTAGTTAAGCTTCTTCCTGTATCTATTATCTAGGCTACCTGCCCCCAGGGCAGCCCACACTCCCACCCCCAATCTCAGGCTCACATCCTTGATCCCAGCAGAACAATGCCAAACCGATCAATGGATCAATTTAGTAATCACACACTCTAGATCCAGCTATCTCTTACCACATGAAGCTTTGGGGGGACATCTAGACACAAACCATAACATTTGTCATAGATGGCTTTTATCAGATTTAGATATAGACCATCTATTCCTAATTTCTGTTGAGTTTTTATCATGAATGGGTGTTGGATTTTATCCAATGCTTTTTCTGCAGCTATTGAGATGATCATGTGATTTTTGTCTTTGATTCTGTTGATATGGTGTATTACATGTATTGATTTGCATATGTTGAACCATCCCTGCATCCCTGGGATGAATCCTACTTGGTTGTAGTGTATAATCTTCTCGATAATCCGTTGCATTCTGTTTGCTAGTATCTTATTGAAAATTTTTGCATCTATGTTCATTAGGGAAATTGGTCTGTAGTTCTCTTTTTTGGTGGGATCTTTATCTAGTTTTAGTATCAGGGTAATACTTGCTTCCAGGAATGATTTTGGAAGTACTGCTTCCTTTTCAATTTCATTCAAGAGTTTGAGGAATAGTGGTATTAGATCATCTCTGAATTTCTTGTAGAATTCAGCTGTGACACCATCAGGACCTGGGCTTTTCTTTGTTGGTAGGTTTTAAATTACCTCTTCAATTTTAATGACTGATACTGGGTTATTTAGAATATTTATCTCTTCTTGATTTAGTGGAAATCAGTGTGGAGATTCCTCAGAAAACTACAACTAGAGGTTCCATTTGGCCCAGCTATTCCTCTGCTTGGTATCTTCCCAGAAGAATTAAAATCATCATACCACAGTGATATATGCACAACCATGTTCATAGCAACACAATTTGTAATAGCTAAGGCTTGGAAACAACCTAAATGCCCAACAACTAATGAATGGCTAAAGAAGATGTGGCTTTTCTACACAATGGAGTACTACTCTGCCATAAAAAAGGACAAACTAGAGACATTTGTGGGTAAATGGATGTATCTTGAGAACATACTCTTAAGTAAAATAAATCAGACACTTGTCAGTACACATCAAATTGTTTCTCTGATATGAGAAACCATAAGTGTAAATAAGGACAAAGGGATACAATAGGTATTATGTTAAAAAAAAAGATAGTATTTAAAAGAGAGGAGAACTAGGTAGGGAAAAGGGGGATAAAGAAGGAAGGTTAAAAGAAAAGTGATGAAAGGGAAAATATGGAAAAATGTAAATAAACTTGTTGCAAATAGGGAAGGGTGGGTGGATGGAAGGGAGGGAGGGGGAAGGGGGGAAGACCAAGATACATCATGTACAGGTACAAAATAACCATGTTGATTATGATCATCATGTGTACAATGTACCAATACATGTTCTTGGTAAAAAAAAAAAAAAAGAAGAAGAAGAAGAAGAAGAAGAAGAAGAAGAAGAAGAAGAAGAAGAAGAAGAAGAAGAAGAAGAAGAAGAAAACACAAATGAGTTGAAAAAAAAGAATAATAAAACACAAATGAGTTGAGAAAAAAAAAAAACAAAATGTGTCTACTCCGGACAACACCTTGGCAGGTCCCTGAAAAGTTAAGTGTAAACCTACCAAATAATTCAGCAATTCTACTTCACGTTACCCAGGAGAGAAATACATGCATTTTTCTTTACTAAGATTTATACACAAAAGTTTACAGCAGCTTTATTTGTAATAGTTCTCAATGGGAAACAATACAAATATCTATCAAGAAGTGAATAAATGAACAAAAAGTAGTTAATTCATACAAAGACATGCTATTTAACAATAAACTATTGATACATACAACATAGACGAATCTTAGCATAATCAAGAATGAAAGAAGCCAGACTCAAACCTCATCCACTGAGCTACACTCCAGCCTTTGATTCCATTTATATAAAATTCTAGAAAATCCAAACTAATCTATAGTACAGGAAAGCAAGATGGGGAGGGAGGTTCACGAAAAGTATAAGAAAATGTTTTAGGAGGACGGAAATTAATTACCTTCAGAGTGGTGGTTGTTTCACAGGTAAAATTTGTCAAATAGTACACTTTAAATATGTACAATTACTTCTGTCTATTATACTTCAACAAAGCTATTAAATTAAAAATGCTATGTATTTTATTTTGCCCCTAGATTTTTGAAAACTCAAAGTTTTATTTTTGAAATACACAAAGCTGCTTTTTCATTCTTTTTACAGCTACCTAGAATCCTATTACATACATACACAAAAACAGACTTTACTATTCCCTACTAATGTCAATTTACAAACAATGCTGCATTGAAAATTTTTTTTTCATTGAAAAATCTTGTACAAACATTTCCTTCATACATAAGCATATCTATAGGATCTATTCCTAGAAGTAAACTTGTTAGGTCAAAAGGAAATATCTTTATAATTTTGATTGCTATTGCCAAATTGTTCTCTAGATCAGTCAGTTTTCAATACAGAAAACAAAAACCATTCATAGATATTTTATGGAGGAGGATTTGGTGCTTACGAAGTCATTAGAAAGAGAGAAGAGGGAGAGCTTAGGAATCTAGGTTGAGCCTACTAGAATGAATCCCACAGTGAAAGAACAGGTTCACTAGGAGAGCTACAACCTCTAGGGCCACTAGGAGTCATGTGAAAGACCAGAGGCCACCAGGTAGCCTTTCCCTCCTTGGACGGTGGAGAAAGATCTTACACCACAATTCAGAGATTCAAACATTGGATATAGTTGCTAAACTCACCACTGCTTCTCCACATCTAAGCTGCCGAATGGATACCCGATCACTGTGGAATGGAAGCATGTTTCCCACTACCTAGAAAGATTCAAGACCTTAAAGACGGCCTCTGACCCACTTGTGCCTTTCAAACCATGAGAGAGAATATAAGTAGGAGACCTGATTAATATTCAGAATCCTATCTGGAAAAAAAAGAGAAAAACACAGTATTTAGTTTTTAACCTCCCCCACTAGGGAGTCAATTTGTGGATGTGTGTGTGAATTAAGAATTTACAGTATGGGGCTGGGGATTTAGCTCAGTGATTAGAGTGCTTGCCTTGCAAGCACAAGGGCCTGAGTTCGATCCCCAGCACCACAAAAAAAAAAAAAAAAGAAAAAAAAGAATTCACAGTACACTGTCCTTAGTGGTGCAATTAACACCCTTCAGCAAAAATACTCATTTGCCCATTCTTACCAATAATATCTAGGACATAACTTTTATAAAATTAAAAAACTGTTTCTCAATCTATGTAAGCTAAAAACTTGGTATGTCAGTATTTTTTTGTACTTGTGTCAATAGTAAAGATGAACTTTTTTCTCATTTTAAATCATTTCATATTTTTCTCTGATAATTTTTACAATGTTGGCCTTTTTCTTTGGGATTATTGGATTTTTTTCTTATTGAATTCTAGGTATTATTTATTTACTAATGCAGAATGATTTATAAATTTTTTCCTGAATTTTCTATTCTTTTTTAGACTATGTATGGGCAGGGTTTTTTTTTTTGGCATGAATACTTTAAAAAATTTCATAGGACTAGGGTGCAACTCAGTGGTAGATTTCATACTTAGGACGTACAAGGTGGTGGGTTCAGTCCTCATCACCACAAAAAATGACGTGTTTTGCCATGAATATTTTTAAATTTTATAGTGATAAATCAGTTACACATTTATATTGAAATTCATTGTACTGTGTTTATCAAAATCAGAAAAACCGGGGTTGGGAATTTAGTTCAAGTGGTAGAGCGGTTGCCTGGAAAGTGCAAAGTCAAGATTTCGATCCCTAGCACCCAAAAAAAGAAAAATCAGAAAAACCTTTATTACACTAAAATCTTTTAAAGTTCTCCCTTGACTTCTTCAAGTACTTTGAATTTATCAGTGTTTCACATTTAAAGGTGGAATTCGTCTTGGTAGGACCCAACTTCGTTTTTTATAGCTATCCAAGTGTCTTACCGGCTTTTAATGACTAAACAAGATTCTTATTCTCCGCACTGAGTTGAAAAGTCATCCTTGTCCTCTACCAGATTCCTGTATCTGGGTCTATTTTTAACTGTTTCTGTTTTGTTTTGTTTCTGTTCCAACAATCTAGTTATATGCCAGTAACAAAGTGAATTTTCCTGGCTGTCCTTGCCTTTTTTTTTTTTTTGTATGTACTTTGGAATCAGCTATCCAGTATTTTTTAACTCTAATTATTAATTTTTGAGGTTGCATTAAAGAATGCGTATCCAAGAGTATGAATAGCTGTATCAGATTTTTTTTCCACTGAAATAGGTTGAGTACAAAGCTTTTTATTTGTGGTCTTGCATATTTCTTCATTGTTAAGTATTTTCTCTCTTTTGTTCTGATAGTAAGTGGGGCTTTTTGTATTATATTCTCTAGTGACTGTTATTTATGTAAATAAGTTTTGAGTTTCTGTAATACATTTTATACCCAATGACTTTATTAGCTTACAGAGACTTTCCACTCTCTTAAGCTCTTATTATCTACAAATACTAATTTTACATTTTCTTCCATTTCTAGTGTCTCTAAATTCTTTCACACTTGTTAAGTAATTCTAATCTGTTTTAAAGCTCCTTTAAGACATAAATTATAGCAGCATTTTTTTGTGTAGTTTCCGGAACACCAGTAAAACGCTCTGCATAGAAGTTTGACCGTGACTAGCCCCATTATAAAATGCTAATTCTGAGTTGGCCCTGATTGATTTACTTGCACCATTTAATCAATCCTAGACAAAAATCTCTGTTTTAAAGAGATTAATCAAGTCTCTTCATAGCATGTACTTCTTTTCCTCTCACAATAAAATCTTTTTTCCTCACAATAAAATCTCTTAAAATAGCATATATATTTTTCAACAAAATAGGCCTTTTGACTCAGTTTTTTCCCTGGATTTACATACAAAATATTATAGGCAAAAAAAGTAAAATGTTTCATTTTCAGATTTGCTTAAACATTCTTGGTGATATCCATACATGGTTTATAGCAATTTTCCTGAAATTATTTATGATTTCACTTTAAAAAATATACTCACTAGGAGGGAGAAGGGAAAGGGGAAGTAAAAAGAATTAAGATGTGCTATGCATGTGTACAAACTCCCCACAATGAATGTAATCAGTATGTACTGCAAACATGTACTAATAAAAAATAGATTAAAAAGAGGAATATTGTGATGTGGAAAATGATTGGTAAAGCTTAAAATCAAAAGATCTAAACCAAACATTGAAATAAGATTAAGTGTTATAAACCATGCAAGGAAACGAGTCCCCTTATTTCAGAGTTAGATATTTCCACATTCTGCCAGTAACCTAAATAAGGAGAAAAAGATTGTTCATTAAAGAATGTAAAATTAGAAGCTCCACTTTTATAAAGCATGTATTTATTCTCCGGTCCATTTTCAAATGTCATAAAAATTCTAACCTCTTAATTAACATCTCAAAAGGTGAAGCAAAAGCTAGAAATAAGATGAATATTCAGGAAAGTTCAGACAGAAAGTAGCTTTTGAAATTGCCTACAAGGTGGATAAATATTGATAGATTTTCCCACAGTTTCCCAGAGCAACTCTAAACCTCTTCTCAACCTTCCCAAGGATGCTCTTTTACTACTTCAGTAATTAATTCTTCCTTGGACCTTATATTACTTGGATTTTATAATGACTGTGTGCATTCCACTCCACACTCCCAACTCAAAAAATGAGCTATATTCCCAATGTGCTAATACAACATTAAGATTACCATTACCACATCAAAGGCAAGTAACTGAGATTTAGACGTCTAACCACTAAGTTTACACCATCGCCGGGATGTGAATCCTGACCGCAGCACTCGTGTGAAATAAGTAGAACTAGTTTTAATTATTCATTTGGATAAACATAAAAGTGTCCACCCACATGGCTATCAGTGTCAGCGGTAACATGAGATTGTGATTCCACTTTACTTCATGTTGCCTTTTCCTGTCCAGCCCCCGCTTCATTCTCAGCCTAGATGCACAGGATGTACTTGCAGTGATTCCTTCTAGCATTTCTTGCTATGTACATTCAAATGTCTAAAAATGCATTTGAGTTTACATGCAAGTATAATGATTTGCCTTGACTATCTCGTTAAATGTGTTGACAATTATAGGTGACAGGCATGTGCAATTTCTAAGTGCAAAGAAGTCAGAAAATAAAAACAAAACAAAAAAATAGGTAGACTGTCTTAAAAAACCGAAGAAGCTAAGAACTTTACACATACTAATTTTTTTGTATCAGAGATGAAGAATACTTGGACATTAAATTGTTTCCAAAGCTGTGGTAAATAGCGAACAGCTCCAGTTCTTCAGTGCTTCCAAAAGGTAATAAGCATCCCTCTAATCAAATTTCAGAAACTGCAGAGATGGCAAGGGAAATCAAGGACGGGATTGGCAAAAATTGTGGTGTAAGAAAAATCGAGGATTCTTCATACAAATACCAGTTAGCTAAAAGATTCTAATTTACTGATCACAGATAAAGAGGTATTAGTTAAACCTCAAGTGACTAGAGAATTGCTTATAGAACCAATTCAAATCGCTAATGATTATAAAGTTAAAGCTGCCTTGTCTTTCTGTTAGGAACACCACAAATTTCCCCACTGTGATTAAAATCAAGATTATTTTTCTTTCCAAAGCAGTGCATGGGTTAGGCATTTTTAAAAACACCACATCGCTGGGCGTGGTGGCTCATGCCCGTAAACCCAGCACTCAGGAGGCTGAAGCAGGAGGACGGTTAAGAGTTTAAGGCTAACTTGGGCTACATAGTGAGTTCAAGGCCAGTCTGAACATGTGAAACTGTCTCAAAAAAACAAAACAAAAAATCCCAAACCAAATAACACCACATGAATACTGAGATCCCTTTACAATATATATCTTAATTGTTACCCAGATTCTTAGTTTTTAAGGGGGGTTGCTGCTGGGGATAGATTCTTAGCTTTTAATGCTCCAAATCACACATCTTACCCACTGAGTTCTCTAAGTCCACCCATATTCCTAGAACTCAGCAACAACGGAAAAGGATAGTACAAGTCATTCACCAGACTGACGCTATCAATAACTGCACACTTAAGTTCATAGTTCTGCATTTAAGGAAATTCCTCTAATTTTTAAAAAGCTTATCCCAGTTGCACATTTTGCTGTTGAGAACTGCTTATACATGGTGATTACTTTCCAAGTAATTCTAGATCCTATTAATAGTTTTATTAATTTTTGACTAGCAGCAGCAGCAGCAGCACAGCTTTATTCCCGGCAGAGCAGCAAGCAAGATGTTGAAGAATAAGAACTATGAAATATCAGCCTTATGTCAACATGCCATGGTTAAGCATTTAGTAAAGTCTAGAATGTAGAACTCACAATCTGCCATCTCTCTCCTTAACAATGCCATATCTGGCCATCTTCCATAAAGTTTGCTTGGCATTGTGTCTTTCGTAAAGTTTTTGTGCCACTGCTGATGGTTCAAGTCTTTTGATGGTGAGGAATTACTTATGTGACATCTTCAGTTAAAGAACTGCTCAGATTTAAAAGATCAATATGGGGTTCAATTTTTCGGGGGGGGGTGTTGTACAACTTTTGGAAAAGATGGGTAATTTTGTCACCCAGGAGACAGCCAAGAGTCTTCAAAGGATTTTGTTCTTGCTAGGTTTTCCTTTCCGCGACTACTGAAGAACTGACACTAAATCATTAAACTTATTCCCCTTTTGAGAACAAATGAGAATGTAGATGAGCAAGTTTTCAATAACTGGCTCATGGACTACTTTTGAAGTAGAAACATTTTACTCTTCAAAAGTATCCACTGGGGTTCTAGATGATTTATTATAATATCAAAAATATCCAAAATATCCTTAAAAAGAGACTGGAGAGATTATCAGAAAATTCAGATATTCATTAAACTACCTTTTACCTCTATCTTCAATTTTAGATAAGAAAAGGGGGACCTATACTCTCAAATTAAGAGGAGGAATTTAGAAATACACAAGCTGTCCTATGTTGCAATTCAAAAAGGGCCTAATGTGACTCAAGAATGAACTGTGTCCTGGGTTACCATGTGGTGCCATTTGTCAAAGGCAAAGAGAATGGTATGACTGCTCTTAAAATTGTATTTTTCCCAGGTTAAAACATGCACTCACATAAACACCCAGCAGCTGTTCATTTAAACAAAAGCTGTTTCCTCACTGCTACCACAAAATTTGAAAAGCAGGTTGAGCTCAAGGATCACTTAATTACCCCCTGGAAGTTAGAGAGTAAGTTATTCTATTGCAACCTGGCTTGAACATATATTCATTATTTGCAAGACTTAAAAACATTCTGTCTACTTTTAGCTCAAATCCACAATTCCAACTATGATCATTCTTATTACTTTACCTCCCAAAGTCTTACTGGTACATGTTTGATCATATTAGAATGTGACCATCTTGCCTGGCTGACCTCATATCCACAGATAAATTACATCTTGAACTACGAGAAATCGTCTTCAGTTCCCCAAATTAAACTCCAAGTAACAAAGGAAAAGCACTGTGGCTATCCGGGTCTCCTGCTGTATTTACGCTGGGCATACAGCAGGCTTTCAACCAATGAATGTGGTAGAACAGTCATAATATGCTGAAAGTTTTATATTCTTTAAAAGTCATACAGGAACAATTACTATCTCACATAAACTTGTGCTTCATCTACTCTTAGAATTTACATTACAGGTCAAATACGAATTGATGTGTTTATTCTGGAGCATGTGCAGTTTAACCTTTTGTTCTAACACTCATGTTATGGACAGAGAAGCACCCTCAAGTAATTGTTGCATACTGCAATGCTCTCCAAGTAGGAAAAACAAACCTCCCCAAGTTACACAGGTATATAGCAGCTTGCACTCTGCTTTCCCTATTTCCGCTGGGAACAGAAACCATGAGTCTGACTTGACCTTTCCAGAATGCTACAGTTACTCCTTACGATAAACATAAAACATCTCAGAATCAAGTATGAAAACTTCTTCCAGAATTGTTGCCACTTAACTCTTTTTAAAAACGTACGATTCAATAAAAAGTATGATTCTGGTTTGTTCTTACTAGGTGGCTTAGTTGAAGATGGAACTTGACATGGAGGTAATTACTGTACTTGGAGAACTAAAAATTTATCAAAGCCAAATATAAATTTTAAAATCTGTACAGGAGCAACATAAACAAAATTGTCAACAATGGTCACCTCTAAAGAGGGATGCGGGATGGTGGGTAAAAAGAAATCTAAAAAGGGCTTATTTTTTACTTTAAAGGCACAGCTCAGGGGTTGAGGACTTTAGCTCAAATGCTAGAGCGCTTGCCTAGCAAGCGCAAGGCTGAGTTTGATCCCCAGCCACCCCTCACCTGCAAAAAGGCACAGCTCAAAGTTGAATTTTTGGTAGCATCAAGTCCTTGCTTGACTCGTTTGAGTTTACCCTGTACTTTCCTCAACAAGTACCTGTCCTCTTTTCCTTTCTTCCCTCAAATAAAATCATATTCTAAATAAAGAATATGTGAAAGTTCAGGTCCAAATTTTATACACTAGTAAATCACAGGCCCAAAGTAAAGAACTACAAATGAATTTTTAGCAGATATAGTTCCAGTTTCCAGATTTCCATGACTAAGGGAGACCCTAATTCTAAGTACCGGCTTGTGTTTAAATTCTATGATACCAATGAGATATACCTAACTGAACAGATTCTCTTTAGGAAAATTTTATGGAGAGTCAGAGATTCAAAATAGAAAAAAAAAGTGAAACATACCAAAGAGACGTAGAAGAAAATAAAAAAGACAGGTATTCACTGAACTCCTGGACATGTTGGTAAGAGAAAATCAAGTTGGAAAACATATGTCTAGTAAGAAAAAACTTACATAAAAATTTAAAAACCAGAAGGCTATGTATGTCTATACATAAATACATGTATATAAATGCATAGCAAAAAGGTAGTCAAGGAGTTAACCACAGAACAATAGTTATCATTTTGGAGAGCACACCAAGAGGCACTTTTAAATTCTTTTTCCTAGAATGCACCCTTACTTATGTAATAAAAACAAGAAAACTTCTACATTTCTAGTAAGTACTACATATATCTCCCTAAAGTAGCTTGCTATTAAAAAGTTTAGTAAATACCACTGTGTTTATATTTTTTTAACTGTCTTTTTTTCAATATTATTAGACTTTCATCCTTGCTATGCCTTAGCTTTTGCTTACTGCTTTACCCAGGTTCAAATTTAAGGAAATGCTTTTTCTTAAGTACTTGATAACAAAGATGATACAATTGCTAGGAAGTATGAAAATCAAAAGCGAGAACGGGTATAGTGAGAATTAAGGCCACCTAGCAGGCAGCTCCATCTCACCTTGTAACTTCCATGTGATGCATCTGGAAGTATGTGCAAGGCTTCTAAAAAGTGGACAACATACACTAAGAATAAGAGCCTTACTGAGTGTGCAGTGTATTAACTCACTGTGCTTACTGAAGAGAAAATGCTGTAGTAAAGAAGCTAACAATAGCACAGAGCTTTACATAGAAGAGAGTATATATAACTATTGGACAGCGTAAGTAGTACTAAAACATCTACCAAATTAAAGTGGTATTTGTTTAGAAGATAGGCATTTCTGCTTTGAATTGGAAACACTTAAATAGTACTTCTAATTTTTTCATTATATATGATACTAAAATACAATTAGGAAAATTCTGCTCAAAATTGTAATTGTTTTCTTGGAAAGAGAAAGACCTTCAAGGTCAAGACATGTGTGGCATGAATTCTGGCCCAAATATATTATTCTGTTACAGTGATTAAAAATAAACGATACTGTAGAATTGATGCCTATGATAAAATCAAACAAAGGTAGCTCAATGAATTGTAGTTTTTAATTATTAAGATCTGGGTAATGAATTTTGTACTTCAGAAAAGAGTACTTGGGGTCTACTCAGTCTTTTCTTTTGACATTATTGTTAGCCTCTTACTGATCACTAGTACTTACATCCTTTTTTAGATCTCAACATTCTAAATGGTCACAAATGTATTCCTTCTTTCTCATGCCATATCTACAAAGAAAACTGAAAACACTACAACAACAAACAAAGTCAGAAGATAGATTTTGAAGGTTAATGACACAGGTCAAACTACTTCTAGATGTTAAGTGGTTATTGTAAGGGTGAATTCTATTTTCTGGCAATAATATACAAGACCAATGATCTAGACTTTTGGCATCACTTTGTACTACAGAATATTGCAAATTATATATTAGAAGTATCACAATCTTTCAAAAAAATGCTCTATATGTTTGGCACAATGCATAGCCTGACTTATTTAGAAACTATATGATAAAAGAAATTTAGTCTTCAAAGTGATTTTAAAAACTATCAGGTTGTAGAGTTGTATACCTACTTGACTTCCATTCTATTCTTACTTCCTTTTCATATTTCCTCAATTTTGTCTTCTATTACTAAAAGTCTAAAATTGAAGTATTATTCTTTTTTTAATGCTAAAGAAAACAAACTCTAGCAACACGTGGCTAAAACAAATCAATGTAGTAACAGCCATAGCCTTAGGGTACTGTCAGGAGCTACCCTAGACAAAACAAATTCAAACATTCATATTTCATATATAATGCTATTTTCTTTTCAGATTACTGTTTACCCCTAAGCTGTTGTATTACACACTTTTTAAAATAATATTCTTCTCCTGTAATCACAAAGTAAAACAAGAAGCAGAACTCCCATCGTCATTATAGAAACAATGACTGTAAACTTTTAACACAATAATATTCAGGTGCTTTTAATGACTATTTCAAAACAAATTTCAGCTGTATATGTTAAGTGTATATACTTACTAGTTGAAAAAGTATTTACCTACCTATTACTTTTACTACACAACACCGTTTATTTGTGCCATCTTCCTAATAGCAGTTAGTGGGACAAGAACACAAAAGACGTATTAGAGAGATGAAAGTACCAGGAAAATCTCCCCTACCTTGGTTTATCATCTCTTTACCTTTCTTTTATACCTACTACAGTTGGTGGATGCTCTTTCATTACCCTTTCACTCAGTTCTTACTTGAAGACATTGTGGACTTCAAATCAAAAACAGATATACCGTACCACCTTCTGTTGCTATTAAATTTCCTGAGTGATAGGTTTTTAAAAAGGAGCATGAAATGCTTCAGGTTATGAAAAATATGAAGAAACTCACAAGAAAATAAAGAAGAAATACAGAGAATAGTTAAATTCCACCAATTATTATCTAGAAACTATGGGGAAAGAGGTTCCTATTGAGGATATATACCATTATAGAAAGAACAAAAAAACAAGATGGCTCTCCAATTATCAGGTTTTTATAACATTCTTTTGGAATAAAGCTCAATTTCTTCTCTAGTTTAAAAAATGTATTTCACTTCAATGATAAGAGCTTATTTCCCATCTATAACACTAAGAATGGCAAACCCTTTTTTACTTCCTGTAAGAGAGAAAGGCAAAAACACATTTTCCTGTAAGATTCATGATTCCCACTGGCTTATCCATCCCCAAATAAACATTAACTTCACAGGAAACCAAGAGGCTATATAGAATACAATCATCCCATAAAAGAAGACAATTTTAACTTATCTCTCACTCCTGCCATCCTCAAACACAAACAGCAGACGTCAGTGTATTGAGTTTGGCAAGGACAAAAACTGAAGTATGTAAAGTGAGGGCCACAGAACACTTAATAGTAAGTTACAACTCAAACATCCTAATATCAAGGTGTCAAGTCATTCAACTTTTAACCAATTTGGGAATTTTTAAATTATTAAATTAATATGCTAGTAGTTCTTCAATAACTAAAGCTCATAAATCTTCTTAACTGCTCATGCTAACAGCTTTATTACATTCTACTGCTTATGAGAAGTAAATCCAGGGACCATTCCATTGTATCTTAGACATAACATTTACTAGTTTTCCAAGCATGACAGAAATGGAAAAATATATATATATTAGAACAAGAACAATTTAGATTAATTTCTACAATCTGGGTTCCTTTTGTGAG
>PVJO010018086.1:0-37572 GCA_004026905.1 Hystrix cristata | reverse complement strand
TTGTGACATCATGCCTGTAGTGAAACTGGCTTGTGTGGATACTTCCCACCATGAGATTGTGATTTTTGTGGTCTCTGCGCTCTTCATTATGAGTCCTTGTCTCCTCATTCTGTGCTCCTATGTGCGCATCCTTGTGACCATCTTCAGAATCCCTTCGGCAGCTGGCAGACGCAAAGCTTTCTCTACGTGTTCCTCTCATGTCCTGGTTGTTTCTCTGTTCTTCGGCACAGGCTTGTTCACTTATCTCCAACCCAAGACTGCGCACACTCCAGACACAGACAAGGCCACTGCACTCATGTACGCAGTGGTCACACTCGCTCTGAATCCTGTCATCTATACTTTGAGGAACAAGGACGTGAGGGAAGCCTTTCACCGGATAACATGCCAGAAACCTTAGAGAAATGAACTAGTTCAGCCCTGGTAGACGAAGCATTTATCATTCTACAGAGACCATGCACAAGACTTTATGACCCCTCTAGCAGTGTGCATTGCTACTGATGCTTATATAATCTAGCAACCTAAGGACACTTGCTTTTTTTCTATTATTTTTAATGTAAGTAAGCAAAAGGAAATCTGTAGTCATATCATTCAATTGCTTAATCATTAGTCTATCCAGCCACATTTAATGAGCATCTTTCATATGACGGTCACTCTTTTATTGTTTTTGGAGAAAAATTTAAATGTAATTATGACTATACTTCCAGACACTGGATAGTGTTCTGCATTCCATGGCTGCTTGTCCTCCAGCAAAGTCAATTAAAATATTAATGATAAGTAAATTAAGTACTATTGACATAAATATAATGCACAGTTTGGACTCAGAAGCCCTAAGAAATTTTTATGTTGTTCTAGTCTAATGCTTTTTTAGTACACTGTTCTCTAGTGAAAAACCTCTGATGTTCTTGTTATCAGTGTCTAAGAGAGACAAAGAGTAAAACTGAAGTAGAAAGGTAGTGAAGCAACTAAATTTGATAGCCAAGAACCGACTCCTTATTCTAGTACCTAATCAAGCTGACACGTTATTCATTCGTCCTCAGTAAATAATTACGTAATTGTGTGTGGGAGAGGACATATACACAGACATTTGCTAGGCCTATGATAAAAATGACACTATTACATAAATTGTTTTCCTATTCATTAAATTATGGTCGTTTTCCCCAATATTTTTGTCTTCTTCTTCACTGAATGCCAGTTGTATTGCTTTATTAAAAATGGTCATTCCAATCAAGTTAGGCCTAAGGTCCCCAGGACACTGAAATAGCTCCATCCCATGTGGGTTTGACTAAAGCGCCATTTGATGTATACATATCTACAACCACACTATTTTCCTGATGATTTTCCCCTTCACCAATATGTAGAAACCTTCTTTATCTCTTTCTACTAATTTTGGCTAAACTCTTTTGTGTCAAATCTAAGCATAACTACTCATGCTTTTAGTTTCCATTCACTTGGAATATCATTTTCTACCCTTTCTCTTTCAGTTTGTATATGACTTTGCCATTGAGGTACAATATATTTGTCACAGACAGAAAATAATTAGATATTAGCAGGATATAATAGTCCATACCTGTAATAGCAGTAGTTTGGAGGGCGAGGCAGAAGGATTGCAATTTTGAGCCCAGTCTAGTCAATTTAACCACTTAGCAAGACCCTGCCTAAAAAAGAAAAAAAAAAGATGGGAAGTGGGGTTCAATCCCTATTACCACTGAAACCGAACAGTTCAGTCTTGTTTGTAAATTTGATCTTTGTGTCCTTGAACTGGAGAGTTAAAACTATTTACTTCACAGTTATTACTGAAATGTGTATCAGTTCCCGTCATCTTGCTGTCTTAGTAATGTTTGATTTATTCCTAATTATCATTTGTTCTGTACTCTTCTGGTGAGACTTTGGCTTTCCCATGCTCTCGCGGTTGTGTTCATCTTCTGCTTCTATATATAGAAATCTTTATCACCTACGGTGCTGTCTTAGTGATGACGAATTCTTTTAGTTTATGGCTCATCTTGGAAAGGTTTTATTTCTTCTTCAATTCTAAGGGACCACTTTGCTGGATATAGTAATTTATACAACATTTCATGCCCTCCTGACAGAGCTTTTACTGAGAAGTCTCCAGTTACTCTGATGGATTTGCCTTTAAAAGTGGTTTTTTTTTTCTTGCAACTTTCAATATTTTCTTGTTCTGTACTCTTGATATTTGATAGAAACTTATCTTTTTTTTTTTTTGAGACAGGGGCTTGCTGTATAGTTCAGACTGGCCTTGAGCTCACTATGTAGCCCAGGCTGGCTTCGAACTTATGGTGATCCTCCTGCCTCAGCCTCCAAAGTGCTGGGATTACAGGTGTGTGCCACCATGCCCAGCTGTAGAAACTTATCTTTGAAACCTCTATACACAATTTTTGGTGGGGGTTATACCTAAGATGACCACAAGTATACTCTTTAACCAAAAGCACCAATTAATTCTTATTCTGTTTCACATATACAAACAATACACACACATACATATGCATAAATGTGTATATGTTTATGATGAATGCAGAAAAAAATAAAACAGAGTAAAGAAAGAACTAAAACACACACACACACACACACACACACACACACACACAAAAGTGAAGATTCCAGGCAGACCACCACGCCTGCTTCTGGGTCTCTCTGCAGGCAGAACTCTATTAGGTTTCCGCTGTACTACTGTGAGCAAGACTAGCTAGATATTTTTGTTTTTGTCCTCCAGGAGACACTTTTAGTTGTTTTGGAGGGAGGAAGGAGAGCAGAGCAGGACTGATAGAGCAACTGATCGTTCATATGTCTCTGGGGTGACTTCATGGGTCCCTGTCCCCTCCCTCCATGGAAATCCCCGCTACAACTACCAAAACTCACTGAAGAAAAAGTTGCCTGAGTGAACCTATTAAAGAATTTGAATCTGTAGTTAAAAACCTCACGGTAATAAATTTCCAGGCTCAGATAGTTTCCTTGATGAATGATACCAAACTTTTAAGGTAGAATAAACCAAATTTATGTACCTCTTTCAGAAAAGAGAGCCAGGCATGGTGTCACATACTTATAATCTCAGCACTCAGGAGGTTGAGACAGGAGGAGCCCTGCAAGTTCAAGGTCTGCCTGAGGTGCATAGCGAGTTCAAGGCCAGCCTGAACTACATAGTGAGAGCCTGTCTCAAAAAAACAAAACAAAACAAAACAAAACAAAACAAAACCAACCAAAGGAACAACAACAATAACAACAACCAACAACAACAGAAAAGAGAGTAGTAGAGAAAATTTATCATCATCTCATTTTATGAGTGTAACATTACTTGAATTTTAAACCAGAAAAATAAACTATAGTCCTATACCTCTAATGAGCATATATGCAAAAATTATTAACAAAATTTCTTCAGTAATTCAAATGCAGAAATAGGTAAAATAGGTAATACATCAAAATTAAGTTTGATGTTACCATATTTCTACTTGACACTGGATAAATGAATTATTTGAGGCCTGCTAAGTTATGGTTAGTAAGGTTTTTTAATGAAAATAAATGTGCATATGTATAAGTAATTGTGTATAAGACGATTACAAATGAGTGAGATAATATTATGTAGTTTTAGGAGAGCCCCTAAACTTGGCTTTGCGAAACAGGGAAGATTTTGAGGATTACCTAATTTTTAAATAACACTGACTAAAAAGTGTGTGTGTGTGTGTGTGTGTGTGTGTGTGTGAGCGAGCGAGAGAGAGACAAGAGACAGACAGAATGAGAGCGACTAAATGTTTATGTGTGTGGGGAGGAAGAACAAAGATTACCATTAACAAGATTCCGTGAGATCAAAGTGAAGGTGGCACAGAGCCTGGGTTCTGCCATGTAGTTAGTTAATTCTCTAAGGAAAACTGAAAAAGAAACCACTCTTTCCTGTCTGAAACAATCGTCTGCATTAATGGAAACGTCCTATAACCTGTGCTATCCACTGCATTAGACACCAGCCACAGGTCATTATAGAAACATATGACTTTAGAAAATCAAAGAATCACAGCAGACTGCTCTGAAGAGAATAAAACTGAAGTACAAATGACAGATAAGTAGCAGCAAATGAGGGTGCAACCTCTCCCCATTTCTAGCAGGCTGAAGTAAGTATGCGAATATGCTTAGGTAGAGAAAAAGTGTCAGATTATTAAAATAAATAAAGTAACAAAATTCACAGACATTGCACCCAGTGATACGAATTTGTAGTAACATAACTCCCCATCTTTCATCCAAACAAAAGTCTTAAATTATATATCAGCCTTTGATGGTATTGTATGCAATTGTTGCAAAAGGATAAGTCCTGTTTAGAAATTTTGACAATGAAAGATACCCATTACATGTTGCTAATTTTAAAAGAAACTAGGACATTTGCAGAATATTTCTCATAGTAAGATTGCATTAGTAAAATTGTATGATAAAATTGCATAAATAAAAATTCTTCCTGAGAGTATGAATGTAATTGTGGGTCAATGCATAGAAAAAATAATCTGGTAGAACATACTATGAATATTTTGTAGTGGTTAATTTGAAAATAAGAGTGAAAATGTAAGCTTTGTTGGAAACTCAAGGACTATTCCATATGTCATTACATGCTACTGTGATACTTCAGTGTTATAACAGTAAGCACACATTAACTGTAGCATTAAAAATGAAAAACTGAAGTCTAGAGTACTCTTTAGATTTTTTAAAAAGTATTAAAAATATTTTAGTCATTTATTCTTCTCTCTGCTGCCAGAGATGTTTAAAGGAATAAATCACCCTGAAAGAGGGGTCCACAGTGGAATAGTTCAATTATGGATTTCAGCAAACCCCAAGGAATTGAGGCTAAATTATCCCTTGGGTATATACAGAGTCCAAGTGTGTACTAGGAAAACTAAGTACAGCCGAAGGGATGCCAGGCTGGTTGTACTAGTTGATTGGTGTGCATTTGCTTTTATTTCACTGTACGGCTCGGCTTTCTGGAAAAGTCTCTCATGGCGGCTCTGTCTCTCATGAAGTTGCTGTACTCGCGTCCTTCTTTTCTTCAGTCTAGTTCCTTAGTGACAAGAGAAGGTAAATTGTGTTATCTTTGTGTGCTGTTTTCCCTTTAAGAGTCTACATATTTTTCCTTTAAGAGTCTTAAAGCAGTAATCCCAGGAAATTTACCGGAAGAATTCTCAGGATTACAATAACAAGTTTTGGAGTTCATGTCAGAGCAGCGTTTCTGTTTGAACAGAAAGATAAAAGAAATAAAAGAGAGATTTCTTTTTATTTTTAACTACCACTGGTAGAAATCCTATGTGAAATTCGGCTTGCGTGTTCTCTATGTGAGAGGTTTTCATGTCATAGACTGAAGGAAGACTGAACTGGGTGACAAAAAAGTCTCCCAAATTATATTCCAAATATAAAAACATTAATATTTTAAATGTATCAATTTAGGATTATTTTTATGATTGGTATCAGACACATGAGAAAGTACATTTTGTATTAATTAATAAATATGTTTTAAATATTTATTTTAAAAATTGCAAGGATCCATCAAGTACCATGTTAGCCTATTTACTGCCATCAGTTTTAAGTTTTAATATGTTTCAGTTATTTTCCAACCACACCAAGAGACTCTACCTTTTAACGTGTCATTTTCTTATATGTTGATGAGAATAAATATCTATGAAAGGGAAAGGAATGTTGATTTTAAGAAAAAAGAAGAAAGCACAGTATCAGGGTTATTGCTTAGCACCGTGAGCTACTTCGCTACAGAAACCGAGTAATCATATTGCAGATAGAGGCTGCTTACTCACGATAAGGCGCAAACTGCACAGACAGGAGTCCTAAAGGTTACAGTTTAGAGCTTTGTGGTTTCTATAAAGTAAATCCTACAGAAAATCAACTTTGATTTTATTAGTTAGTCTTCAGGAAGGAGGCAATGGTACATTTTGGCATCAAAAAGCTCCCTTGTGGTTTTTCATTGTCCGCAGAAGAATTTAAGAATAAAATGATAAACTGAATATAATAAAAACAGTCAATCGTTAAACAATGGACACAAAATGATATTAAAAAAAAAGCAGTGTGTGGTAGAACTGTATTATTGAGCTCTAGCTTGTGAGTTTTAATTAATTTCTCTGGCCTTTGTTCTCTTATCATTAAATTAAATTTACTCTTATTTACAACCAAGACAACTTTAATTCTATGTTTTTGTGGTTGCAACCCCATTTATTTCCATGATCATGCTTAAAAGCATATATGATAAGAATAAAAATTATCATCACTAGTATCAAGCTGTTAGCATAATTAGGTCATCAATTTCCAGCAATAAATTGTGTAAATTTGTAAATGCATGAAATTAAAAGAAAACATATACTTCATTTCTAAAATATATAATTTTGGAAGCTGGAGAAGAAAGTCTCAGTGTTCAAACCACTGGTATAGTTAATAAATATTCTCATAGAAAGCCCATAATTCAAGGGTTTATTGCACATACATAACATGATTATATGAGGGTTTTTTTGTTTTGGGGTTTGGTTTTTTTTTTTGGTGCTCGGGATCGAACTCAGGGCCTTGAGCTTGCTAGGTAAGCGCTCTACCACTGAGCTAAATCACCAAATGTATGAAGAGATTTTATGTAAAAAGTTTACCAATGAAAGAACTTTAAACATACACCAGTGTATACAAGATTATTTTTTGCAATGTGAAAGAGTAGATATCACAAAAATTTTATAGGGTTAGGGGCCCATTGCTTCATTTCACTGAAGATATTTTCTACCATATCTAAAATTCCATTTCCTTCATATTAAACATTCTTTATTTTTGCTTCATTTTTCAGCAATGGATACTGTTGAAAGAAAAAAATCAGGATGAGAAACCACACAGTGATTACAGAGTTTGTACTCCTGGGTATATCAGACAACCCAAAACTTCAGGCTGTAATTTTTATCTTTTTATTTATAACGTACATATTAAGTGTCGCTGGAAACTTAACCATCATCATTCTCACCTTGTTAGATTCGCAGTTAAAGACTCCCATGTACTTCTTCCTCCGGAATTTCTCCTTCTTGGAAATCGCATTCACCAGTGTTTCCATCCCAAGATTTTTGTGTTCGATAATTACTAAAGTCAGGACCATTTCCTACAACAATTGTTTAGCTCAGTTATTTTTCTTCATCTCCTTGGGCGTGTCTGAATTTTTCCTTCTAACTGCCATGTCCTATGATCGCTATGTGGCCATCTGCAAGCCTCTGCACTACACCACCATCATGAATAAGAAAGTCTGTACCCTTCTTGTGTTCATTTCTCATCTGGCAGGATTTCTGACTGTTTTCCCTCCTGTCATGCTTATCCTCAAGTTGGATTTCTGTGCTTCCAATGTCATTGATCACTTCTCTTGTGACTCTTTTCCCATTTTAAAACTCGCGTGCTCAGACACCTGGTTTTTACAGACCATTGGCTTTTACTTTGCCCTTGTTACTCTGTTCTTCACGTTGACCTTGGTGATTCTTTCCTACATGTGCATCCTCAGCACCATTCTCAGAATCCCTTCTGCCAGTCAGAGGAAGAAGGCTTTCTCTACCTGCTCCTCTCACCTGATCGTCATCTCCATCTCTTATGGAAGCTGCATTTTCATGTACGTCAAGCCTTCAGCAAATGAAAGAGCATCATTGACCAAAGGAGTGGCTGTTCTCAATACTTCGATTGCTCCCATGCTGAACCCTTTTATTTACACCTTGAGGAACCAGCAGGTAAAACAAGCCTTCAGAAATTTGACTCATAAACTAGTGTTTTACAGAAACAAATGAAAATTATTATTAAGAAAATGAAATCTGTTATGAGGACTCAATAAGGGAAAATAATTTTAACTCTCTTCTAGCATCCTGTATCCACTACACAACTATTGGCAGTGTCAAAGTCATTACCTCCTGCTTTCTTTCTTTTTTTTTTTAAATGGATTTTTATTAAAATTTATCCAAAATTACACAAACTTACAGGCCATTACACAAGCTTACAGACCACAATACATTGTGCCTTTTGCTTCTGACAGTAAGCAATGTAAACAACCACATAAATGGGACATTAAGTCACAACTCCATAAAGTTACTGTAGTACCTAGTGTATGTGTCACTGTTTTAAATTTGGGTTATTAGGTTCTTATTTTTAAGATATCATTATTCCTCTGGATTCCCATTCCCCTCCCCCTTTGCCCTCTTCTTGTTCCCTTGAACCCTCTGCCTATTGGCTTAGATCTGACCCTTCGCCTTTTCATATCCATTGTTTACCATTTTCTTTTGTTTGTATTTTGCCTCACTCAAATGAAGGATGGTAATACAGTATTTAAGCTTGCAAGTCTGGTTTATTTCACTCAACGTTATATTTTCCAGGTCCATTCATTTTCCTATAAATGACTCTAGTTTGTCATTCTTTATAGCTGAATAGTATTCCATTATGTATAGATACCACATTTTGTTTATCCAGATATCTACTGATGGGTATACAGGTTGCTTCCAGAATTTAGCTATTACAAATTGTGCTGCTATAAACATTGTTGTGCAAGTATATCTGTAGTATGATGTCTTTAGCTCGTCAGGAAAGATACCTAGTAGGAGAATGGCTGGATCATATGGGATTTCAACTTTCAGGGCTTTTCAGAAATCTCCATACTGATTTCCATGATGGTTGTACTAGTTTGCATTCCCACCAGCAGTGTAGGAGTGTTCCCTTTTCACCACAGCCTGGTCAGCATTTGTTATTGTTTAAACTGAAAGTGACTGCTTTGTGTTCTCTGTTTAAACCACCTGAAATTTCCTTGTAATTATTCATTTTCAATTTATAATAGAAAACCAGTGGTTATAGAACATAAATAACTGTGGTGGTTATTATTAACAATAATAATTTTTTATGTTAGAGGCTTATAAGAGTAAACACTTTTTAAATAAGTTTGTGGCTCTCTGTTACTAACAGGTTTCCTTTAGTAATTACATGAAACAGGAAATTACAAACACCTGCAGCAAACATTTTTTCATAGGCTCTGTACAATAACTTTCCAATTCCACTCATCTGATGGCCTTGAGTATTTGTTTTTCTTGTTATGAGTAATCTGCAGTTCATATATTCTGTTTTTCTTAGTAGAACTTAATGCATGGTATAACCAGGTTTTTTATGTTCTCCTTTTTTACCTTTGTTTTTGAAAATATATAATAAGATGAATGTCACATAGTCATCCTACTGTTATACAACTTTGATGGGAAATTCCTAAATAGTAATAGCTCTTCTAGGGAGATTACTTATTCCATGATAATTTTGCATCATCTTTGTTTTATATCATACTTTATTTAATACCTAGAGCTATATGGAAATTGACATGTTTAACTCTGCTTTCTAAATGGGTAAACTGATGCTTAGAAAAGTTGAATGTCTTGCCCAAGGTCATTGAGCAATAGTAGCCAATATTAGCCTGATTTAAAAATCAAATAGCCAGCTGTCGTGCCTGTTAACCCAGCAATTAGGTATTGTGAGGGCTCAAAAATTGGAGGCGAGTTGGAATAACTCAGTATGTCTCTATCTCCAAAATGATTAACAAAGGGCTGGGGATGTAGCTCAGTAGTACAGTGTGGGTCTAACATGTTCGTTTCACCATATTGCAAAAAATAAAAAAAGTCAAACTCTGATTTTTGCTGCATTTTGGCTCCTTTACAGTTACATTATCTATTTAGACGTGACCATTTGATTATCATCTTTTGTGGGATGGTTAACTCCTGTTATATGTGGCATATAAATTATAATATTAATTTAGTAAAAACAGGAAACCCTGCTCCTGCTGTTAAGCAATCAAGAGCAAGAAAAAACAAAAAATTGTGAGCAATGTTAGAATAGTGAAAATACTTAAAGGAGGGCAGATTTTTTAAAAAGGAAAACATGAATATATTTAGTACAATGCAACGAATTCCCAGTTTGAAAAATATCATGGACCACAGGGTAGAGATACTCATTAGGAATTAAGTGTCTGTACTGGGTTGCTATCTCTGTCCCCAAAATAATGCAAAGTCTAGGAGAGGGAGAACTTCCTACTTAGTGTTGGTATTTGGCGGATATTATATTTTTCTGTTTCTTCAAACACTGTCTGCTGGCCATCCATTCATAATTTCCATACCAAGTTTTGTATTCTTCTGTGGTTTGTGTACATTCCTCTTCTGGCAGTTTTGATTCACTCAATTAGTCCCTTGAGCTAGTGGCAGAGAGAATTAATAAAAGATTATATAGTTCATGCTACATAAAATCTATGCAGAAAACATGCCAACCAATCTTAAAACACCTTTTAGTATGTTTTTCCATTTTCTATTGTTGCTCTTTCCTCAATCTCTACCTTTGAAGAAATAATCCACACTGGATAAAATGGGAAAATTAAGAAAAAAAAACTTTGACCACAATAATCAAACTGGTTCCACAGAAGACAGAAAATATTTTTAGAAATGCTAGTTTCCCTGAATTATAACAACGGCATTGGGTAATATTTTTATTATTCCATCCATTCAGAGTTTTAGTGAAATTATATGAAAAACAAAGGTAAATGGACATGTAGAAAGCAGTAGAAACACTTAAATTTCAAGTTTGAGTATATGCTTGAGTTCAACTTTTAATCGAATTGTTATATTTTGAAACTTGACATATTATAAAGTATATTTGATGATTAGAATGTTTTGTTTTTCTTATGTAGGTTTATTCATTTTCTACTGTTTGAATGCAGGAAGTTGCTGTCCCTGTTTTGCTATGTTTTAATCAAACACAAGCTATGTAAGTGATGTGTTTTAATTTTATGTACATTTTATTTGCTATTTGCTAACTATAGGAATGAATGGAGATTACATGATCTCTTGCAGCCTCGATGCCTCGTTAGAAGATAAGGACAGAAAATTTCTAAATGTGCTATAAGGGCTAAATGAGATAAAGTATAAAAGTTTCTGGTCACTGGACTATATAGTGCTTTTAATAAATCACTATGACTATCCTTCCCAAAGTTGAAAAATAATCCTAACTAGAAGAAAAGTAAATACAGCTCTTCCTAGGGCCTAAGTGCCACGCAATTTAGGGAACATGTTCATTTCTCTAATTTCATTTAATTTTCAAAACCTTTCTTGAAATTTTAATTGCATTTTAAACAGAGCAACAGAAGTTAAAGACACGAAGTAACTCATCCAAAGTTATAAATCCATTAAATGATCGATTTGGCTTTTTTTTTTGGTGCTGAGGATTGAACGCAGGGCCTTGTACTTGCTAGGCAAGTGCTCTAACTGCTGAGCTAAATCCCCAAACCCCAATTTGTATTTCTAATCTATGTCTCTCTAATGGTAAAGTCTAAACAGTTTCTGTAATAGTAAATTTAACTTATGTCATAAATGAGAAATTAGTAGTGTTTTATTTTATAATTTCTATTAATTTCTTTCCTTGTTTATAGATGGCTAGCTAATGAACTAGAAGTATGAAGTTGCAAATAGACATTGACCATAAAGCCTTACAGATATTTCTTTTACGATTTATAAAATTGTTACTGTGATTTGATGACCTCTGCTTTCCCTTGCTTTGTTTCTATTAAACGCTGATATGCTGAGCGTGAAAACTGCTCATTGTTAATGAAATTAATAAATATAAATTATTCATTCTTTTCTAAGGAAAGTTACCTCAGATAATTATGATACATAGCAAAAAGAAATTCTAAGAAAACAACTGTTCTAACTACTCAATGGATTCTTTTAAGGAGTCACTGTTTAATTCGCTTTGACAGCTGTTCTCTGTGTCATGACCCAGGGCCTAGACTGCGTATGCAGAACCAGAAGTATACTTCAGTGTAATTACAAAGCTAAGCCACATACAGCTTCCACAATGAATTAAGTAATGATAGTGTTGTCTAATGTATTAATCTAAAATCTGAAAAGCACTTTATATTCATAAGGCAGAAAAAGTGTGACATGATTGATAAAATACATTTTTGAAGATACGTTCTGTGAAATTTTTTAATGACCCTATACTGAGAAGAATTGAGTAAACACAGAAAAAGGTGAAAAAAACCCTATGCTTTCAAAGTTATTACACTACTGAAAACAGTTTAATAACAAAATACAGACACATATCTAAACACACGCTCCAGAAATAAAATGAAACAAGTCTCCCCTCTCACTTTCAAAGGAACAATCTTTGAATCGCCAAACCTAATATAACCTTTAATATAGAGTTCCTTTTTATTTTAGGCATCTAGTATATTGTCCGTATCTTATCTAGTTTATTTGGAGTGTCACTGTTAATACTATTTGATGGCAAATAGCACCATGGGGATGTTTTCAGAATGAAAGCCCCCCAAATGTTTTCAGCCTTCTTGTCATCTAATATTAAATATCACTTTAATTTTTTAAGCAATAAACATTTTATTGTATATGTAGTTTCCAAAAACCGCAACAACAGAACCCACAAACCAGAGCAAAGTACAAAATTTTCCAGCTTCCCTGGAATACATAGGACATAATATCTTGAAGAAACAGAGCTAGTACAATAACAAATTATCCTAATAACCATCATCTTCTGCTTCCCCAGTCAAAAGAGGATACAGATAAAAACACTTTAATACAAATTTGCTGTACAATTAATCAAACTTGCTCAGTGCCATTGTATAGCTAATTGCAGAAAACAGAAGAGGCATTCAATAATCTGCTGAATTAACTAGCAAAAGACACTTAAATAAATATAGCACATATTGTTTATTTAAACCTGAAGTTTGTAAGCAGATGGTTTATCATTAATAGTAACTGATTTCTTAATTTAAGAGATACCATATTCAGTAATAGAAGTATAAAGTACTTAGTGAAAATTGGCCTTATAAAATGTCTCCTTGAGTCTCAGGTGCTACGGTATTTATTACATACTGATATTTGGGTCCGTTTTGCCAGTCTGAAAAGAAAGATACCCCCAAATGGAATTGCTTAGGGGGAGAAGCAATATTTTTTGCGCTTAAATCCTCTAGCAAGCAAAACAGAACTAGGCAGAGGAGCATCATAAAGAAGTTCTGGAGATTTACAACATAATGAATAATAATTTATTTATAGTTAATGCTGTAGGGATATTGCTCTGACTTGGACTCATGAAGGACAATTTAAAAATACACTGTGAAGAAACTGGAGTTTCCCTTTTCTCATATATACAAGATCTAAATAGAAGGATCTTCTCCAATGTTCTGTGTTTTAAGTCCCTATTTCAACAAATTAGTTTGAAGATTCAGGCATGGAAACAACAACATTTTATCTGAAAGATGGGTACGCTGTAAGGTGGAATAAGCATCCCACTTCCTGTCTGGGCATCCAGCAGCACAGCCAATAACTGAGCAGCTGACGTGACCGGCGGGGGCTGGGCTGGCCCTGGGCTGCAGAGGGGAAGCAATACTACCCTCCTGTGGTGCTGGTCTGTGTGCCTGGTGGCAAAGCCTGTTTAAACTAAAGCCCACCGCTAGGGGCTGGGGATTTAGCTCAGTGGTTAGAGTGCTTCCCTAGCAAGCGCAAGGCCCCGAGTTCGATCCCTGCCACCAAACTGAAGTCCTCTGCTAGGCCAGTACCTTGGCAGCTTGTGGGCTCCCCCAGTTGGCTGTATCCACAGCCAGGATGAGTCTAGATGGCGTTACTAGGGGGTGCGGCAAATGGGCAACCCAAACAGTAGAACTGTGCATACTGGCTACCCTCAGAGGATACGGGATGAACTGAAGCCATTAAGATCTGTGCTAGAGAGGCGGACAGGAGGACAGAGGGCTCTGTCTGCATCCCTCTCACACGCACACTGTACTTAATTGAGCACATTGCTTGCGCTTTCAGTTACCAAGAGCGTGACCACCTGTACTCTCCGCCTCATTCTCCACTGTAACCTGCACTTCCTACTACTCCAGCCTCCTGTCAGGCTCCTTTCACACTTGGCTAGAAACAATATGAGAGTATAGAATGAGTTACCAAGACCACCAATGTCATGTTATCCTCTGCTACCCACCACTTCTGTCCAAGAATTCTCACTGATTACATCCATAGGGCGTCTTTCAGCTTGCAGTGGGAATGGTTTTATTGAAATCTAACTTTGATCTGAAATGCATTTCTCATTTTTTTTCCCTAAAGTCTTTTTTTAAATTTTTTTTTAAAATTTTTACCAAGAACACGTATTGGTACATTGTATACATAATGATCATAATCAACATGGTTATTTTGTACCTGTACATGATGTGTCTTGGTTTTTCCCCCTCTTCCCCTCCCCTCTCTTCCACTCACCCACCCCTTTCTATTTGCAACAAGTTTATTTACACTTTTCCATTTAGCTCAAGTGGTAGAGCATTTGCCTTGTAAGCCCTGAGTTCAATCCTTAGCACCCCCCGAAAAAAAAAATTAACAAAAAAAAAGTATAAGAAAACGCATTTTTCATTTTTTTGGGAGGAAAAATTTCTTTTTTGCAAGGGCTAAATGTCCTCTTGAAATTTCAGACTTACTTTGTACCATCTATATTAGTCAGTTTTATGTTGCTGGGACAAAATATCCAACATACGCAACTTAAAGAAGAAAAGATTTATTTTGTCTCATTGTTTTTATGGCTTCATTACATGAACACAGGGGTTGGGGATTTAGCTCAGTGGTAGAGAGCTTGCCTAGTAAGCGCAAGGCCCTGAGTTCGATCCCCAGCATCCTCTACCCCCCAAATCATTCCATGAATGCCTTGCCCCAAGGCACGAACATAATTGTTACAATAAGATGAATTCTGTGCAAATGATTTGACCCAGACAGATACCAATGCACATTATTAATCAAATTAAAAAATAAAAAATCAAAAAGGAAATATGCAGAATATTTTGTTGCAAAATTGCATTCATGTACAAAGAAAAAACTCTCACTGACTGTAAATGTGATTGCTTTTGTGAATGAACACACAGAAAAAAACCTGTTTGAACATACCAGAAATGTTTTACACGAGTAATTCGAAGATTTGAGTGAAAAGAGAAGGTACGATATAATTGTCATGACCATTCTATAAGCACTAGATATTACTATGACCCTCGATTCTCACTAAATTAACCATATGTTGATTTGAAAAATTAAAAAATTGAAAAGTAAGGTTTAAACTAATCTTTTGACTTTAAAGATGCCAATATTTTAGTTGTTCATTCTGGTCTGTACTGGAAGAAATGTATAAATGAATAAAATGTGGGTACTAACTTCAAAGAATGGTCCACAGTGGAGTAGTAGTTCAGTCCTGGATTTAACCAACCCCTAAAGAATTCAGAATAAAGCATCTCCTGAGTATAGACAGAGTCTAACTATAAATTAGGATGATTAAGTACAGCCAGAGGGAAATCAGGTTGGTTATATCAGCTGGTCAGTATACTTTCGCTTTTGTCTCGCTGTATGACTTGGCATTACAGAAAGATATGATCTCATGGTCTCATTACATCTTTTGAATTTGTCTCTGCTTTCATCTTTCCTTTTTTCAATCTAGTTTCTTAGGGATTCATACAATGACAAAAGAGATAAAGCCGTGTTATTTTTGCCTAGTGTTCTGTCTTTATCTGATCTAGAGAGCTTTGAAATGTTTGCCATTCCGTTTTATTAGTGCAGTATTCCTTGGAAATTTACTGAAAGAACCCTCAGATCTTTCTTAGAGGTGAAGGGGATCAAAAGATGAAGGGAGAGGGAACTAGGGGAAAGAGAAGGGGTGAGAAAATGAATTAAGATATGTTATGTACATGTAACAACTCCAGACCCGGAATATAAACATTATGTACAACAAAAATGTACTAATAAAAAATGTTTAGAAAGGGACTCTCAGGGTTACCATAAAAGGTTTTGCAGTTCATGTCAGAACAATGATTTTGTTTGTATGGACAAATAAAATATATAAAACAGTGATTTATTTTACTCATAACAAAGTCTTCTAGAAATCTTATATGTAATTCAACCTGTACTTTCTCTACATCGGAGAATTTTATATAACAGACAGAAGAATAAACTACAGGAAAAAATTTTCCCCAAATTTATAAATACAGTAAATTTCATATGTTGGTGAAATTAAGAAAAATTTGGAATAATATTTCTGATTGGTATCATAAGACATATCCTAAAGTATCCATATTAGTAAGTAAATATTTTTGTCTGTTTTCCAAGTTTATTTTATTAGAAAAAATTGCAAAGATCCGACAATTACCATGTAAACACTCATTTTCATACTCATTATGCATAATTTTACATTTTAATATGTTTAAAACATTGTTCAAACCAGACTAACAGTTTTTTCTAATATATTAATGACAAAAATTGTATATTCTCAAAAGAAATAAGTGCTGATTTTAAGAAAAAGAAAAAATATGCAATAATAGCTTTAATATTTATCACATGCTGTAGAAAGTAATACAATACTCCTGAGGACTTTCTCACTGGCAGAATGCTAATTGCTAAGAATAAGGAGAAAACAGGAGACAAAAGTAATATAGGTTACATTTTACAGCTTTGTGACTTCTGTAAAGTGAAGCCTGTAGAAAATTTTATTTATTTTTATTTGTGTTCAGGAAAAGAGGCAATGATATATTTTGACATCCCATCTCTTTTCTGAGTTTCTTCTTGTCCTCAGGAAATTTAAGAGTGCTAGAGTGAACTGAATAAAGTAAAAATAAAAGTCCATTATTGATTTAACGGCCCTACAAATGATATAAGTATATCGGTATGTTGTAGAATGGTACTGCTGAGCTCTGGCTCTACGAGTTGAATTACTTTGTCTGGCTTATGGTTTCTTTTCAATAAATGAACTTTAATCTTGTTTACAACCAAGTCAACTTTAATTCTATAGCTGTGTGAATGAACTGCATCTAATTCTATGATCCTATTTAAAGAGTATATAAGTGTTAAAAATTCTCATAACTTTTTTTTGTTTTGGTACCAGAAATCGAACTCAGGGCCTCATGCTTGCAAGGCAAACACTCTAACCTCTGAGCTAAATCCCCAGCCCTACTTTGTAAGATTACTAATTGTGAGTAGGTATCAACTTCCAATGATAAATTTTGTAACTTTGTAAAATACATCAGACTTAAAGCTAAATATTAGATATTTCAGCACTAAAAATATACAATTTTGGATACTGAAGAAGAAAGTCTCAGTGCTCAAACTGCAAATATAGTTAAAAAATACTGTTGTAGAAATCTCTAATTCAAACATACGTAGCACATATGGAGTATTTGACAGTGTAGAGGCTTTATGTATGATCACTTGCGAGAGATCTGAAAACATAGACCTGTGAATACAGGATTCCTTTTCAATAGAGGATGGATTGTACATGCGTTCTACTTTAATAGGAATGAGAAGACACACCAAAAATTCTTACAGGGAAGAGGAGCCGTTGCTTCATCTCACTGGAGGCAGTTCACATCATGTTTAAAATTTCAGTCTCCTCACATTAAACAATCTTTTTGTTTTGTTTTTCAGCAATAAATGTTTTGAGAGAAAAAATTAGCATGAGAAACCACACAGTGATTACAGAGTTTGTACTCCTGGGTATATCAGACAACCCAAAACTTCAGGCTGTAATTTTTATCTTTTTATTTATAACGTACATATTAAGTGTCGCTGGAAATTTAACCATCATCATTCTCACCTTGTTAGATTCGCAGTTAAAGACTCCCATGTACTTCTTCCTCCGGAATTTCTCCTTCTTGGAAATCATATTCACCAGTGTTTCCATCCCAAGATTTTTGTGTTCAATAATTACTAAAGTCAGGACCATTTCCTACAACAATTGTCTAGCTCAGTTATTTTTCTTCATCTCCTTGGGCGTGTCTGAATTTTTTCTTCTAACTGCCATGTCCTATGATCGCTATGTGGCCATCTGCAAGCCTCTGCACTACACCACCATCATGAATAAGAAAGTCTGCACCCTTCTTGTGTTCATTTCTTATCTGGCAGGATTTCTGACTGTTTTCCCTCCCGTCATGCTTATCCTCAAGTTGGATTTCTGTGCTTCCAATGTCATTGATCACTTCTCTTGTGACTACTTCCCCATCTTACAACTTGTGTGCTCAGATACATGGTTTTTAGAGATGATTGGCTTTTACTTTGCCCTTTTTATTCTGTTCTTCACATTGACCTTGGTGATTCTTTCCTACATGTGCATCCTTAGCACCATTTTCAGAATCCCTTCTGCCAGTCAGAGGAAGAAGGCTTTCTCTACCTGCTCCTCTCACCTGATCGTCATCTCCATCTCTTATGGATGCTGCATATTTATTTATGTCAAGCCTTCGGCAAATGAAAGAGCATCATTGACCAAAGGAGTGGCTGTTCTCAATACTTCAATTGCTCCCATGCTGAACCCTTTTATTTACACCTTGAGGAACCAGCAAGTAAAAGAAGCCTTGGGAAACTTTCTTCATAAAGCCTTGTCTTACAGAAACAAATGAAAGTTATTATTAACAAGAACGAATGTCATTGTAAATATTCAATAGAAGATTCAATAATAGAATAAATGAATTAAATTTTCTACTTTCCTCTGGTATCCATGTCACAGTTATCTGTGATTTGAGCTCATTGGTTTCATCTTACTTTGTAATCTGAAAGTGACTATACTGCGTCTCTTTTTAGAAGTACGTGTAGTGCTTGCTTCAGCAGTACATATACTACAAGTATGTGTGGTTTCCATGTAATCATTCATTTTGAATCACGAATAGAAAATCAGTAAAACATAAGTCACTCTTCTAATACTAATAGTAAAAATATTTTACTGCAATGGCTTATAGAAGTAAACACCATTTTAATAAGTCGCCTTACGTTATGTAGTGTCTGTTATAACCACTTCTCTTTAATATTTTATGTAATATATTAAATATCTACAACACACATTTCTTCCATGATGTCTACATGGAACACTTCCTGTCTAATTATTCCTACTTATCTGATGTACTTAGGTCTTTCTACTTAGAAGTACTTTGAAGTTCATAATAGTCTGTATTTCTATATGTTATATGCTGAAAGCGTATAACAAGTTTTATATGTTCTCCTTGTTTATCTCTACTTATTTTTGACAATATATAAAAAGATATATTTTATGGTAGCCATTGTCATATACTGTCACATAACCTCAAAATCTGACAGAATTTCCCAAGTAAAAATAGATTTTCTAGCGAGAGCACTACTTCTGTGCCATTTTTGGATTAGGCATACTCTGTGCTCTATCTCATTTAATTTTCATAATTATATTACAAAATCATGTAATTATCTCTCGTGTATAAGTGGGTAAGTTAATGTCCAGGAAAATTGAAAAATTCACTAAGGTCATTGAATAATAGTAACTAATAAGGCACACTGATTTTAGAAGAAAAACAGTGTGATGCATTTTCTATTTTGCTAACTTTTACTAGCAATCTGCAAAAGTTTGTCAGCTGGTTTCAGTCACATCAGCTTTTATCCAGGCAAGTACTACTCCTAATACTGTATTCTGCATGTAAATTATAACCTCAATCCATCCAAACAAGAAACTCGTCAACCGTTATTGCTGTTGAGTTATTGTTCAGTTAAAAAGCATAGGGACTGGGGATTAAGCTCAGTGGTAGAGCACCTGTCCAGCAGCCACAAGGCCCTGAGTTCGATCCCCAGGAACCCCCCACAAAAGTGTAAAATGCAAACGGAACTGCAGTAGTAAAAATTCTTAAAGGAACGTAGATAAAAAATAGTGCAGATAATGAATGTACTTAGTACAATTTAACAGATTTTTGGTTTGAAAAATGTCATGGAGTTTTGGGTATAGATCCACATTAGGAGTTATGGTTCCTTATTTGCATGGCATTTCTGTCCCTAAAATAATGGCAAAGTAAAAAAAAAAATAAGTGTTGTCATTTGCTATTGTATTCATCTGTCTCACTGGATACTGTCCCCCATGCTTCTCTTTCCGACTCCATACTAACATGTATTATGTTTTTTATTCCTTTGTGGCTATTTTGCTTTGTGTTCTTCTTCTAGCAATTTTGATTCACTGAATTAATCCCTTGAGCTTCTGACAGTAAGAATCAATAAAATATTAAGATGCTCACACTACATAAAGCTATGTAGAAATGGTGTCAAACAATTTTAAATGTTTTGTGGTATTATTTCTATTTTATAATTTTTCTCTTTCCTCACTTTCTACAGTCAAAGAAATATATCCACTCTGGACAAAGTGGAAAAATTAAGACAAAATCTTTGTCAGTAAAAAGCAAACTAGATTAGTTGAAGAGAGAAATTGTTCAATGATGGTATTTATTCGTACTTTTACAATTCCAGCCATTTTAATTATTTGTGCAACTATATGAAAGCCAGAGGTGAGTCAGACATATACAAAGCAGTGAAAAATTCTTAAATTTCAGCATCGATTCAACACTTAGTTCAACTTCTGATCCTTCTACACAGCATATATTGGGGTAACATTTTGATACTTGATATATGAAAATGTATGAAATGGCTACTAGATTTTCTTTCATTACATCAATTATTTTTCTGTTGGTTAGAAAGAGGAAGGTGCTATCTCTATGTCTCTGTGCTTTTGCAGGTTGTGAAGTACTGTGTTTAGGGGAAAACTGTAATTTCAGAAGGACTGACATTTGCCAGTCATATGAATGAAAAGAAGTTACATGATCTCTGAGATTCTCAATGCTTCATTTGGGAGTAAAGACAAAAATTTCTCACATGTGCTATAAGGGCCAAGTGAGATATAATATAGAAGGTTTTATACACTGGAAGGTACAATTCCTTAAATCACAAAAATTGTGCATATCCTTGCAGAGGTTGAGAAATAATTCCAACTGAAAGAAAAAAATAACAAGATGGATATTCTTAGAGCCTAAGTGCCACACAATTTAGGGATAGCATTGGTTTTCTAATTTTATTTCATTCTCTCATGAACACTCTTGAAATTTAAACTGCATTTCAAACAGAGGAATCAAAGTTAAAGAAACTAGGTAACTCATCCAAAATTAAAAATCCATTATGGTACGTGACCTATTTATATTTTAAAGCTACGTCTCTCCAATAAAAGAAGCCCACATGTTTTCTGTGATACTAAATTGAATTTATGATGTAACAAATAAGAAATTAATAAGGCTTTGACTTGATAATTTTCTTATTAATTTATTTCCTCTTTCTTCCTTGTTTAAATTATAGATGGCTAGTTAATGAACAGAAAGAAAGAGGATCTGACTAGACATTTTCCACAAACACTTACAGATACGTGTATTACTACTAATAAAGTTATTATTAAATGTTATTTGATAACCTCTCATGTCCCTTGCTTTGTTTCTATACACACTGGTACAAATGCTGATGACTGAACTTACTCATAATTATTGAATTTAATAAATAAAACTATCAATTTTTCTCTAAAGAAAGTCACCTCGAATAATTGTAAAATACAATTTTAAAGTCTAATAAAATAATTCTCCACTCGGGGGATTCCCCAAACAGTCTTTTTTCATTCAGGCTGAGAAACGTTCTCAAAGCAACACTCGTGCCCTGTCCCAGGTCCTGGAATGCTCGCGCAGGCCCACAGTGTATGTGAGTGAAACTAGGAAGCTGAGCTACACACCACCCACATAGTGCGGTAAGTAATTATTCTTTTCTCTAATGTCTTAGTCTAAAGTCCAAAAAACTCTTTAAATTCACAAGGTAGAAATAAAAAGTGTGACATAACCAATAAATTACATTTAGCAGACATACTTCATGAAAATTTTCTAAGGATTTATAAGGAGATTTAACTGAAGAAGAGAGAATTGAGTAAATATTGAAAAAACTAGGCTTTCAAAATTATTGCTTTATGTAAAACATTATTAAAAATAAAAACATGCACATGTACATTTACACACCAGGGATAAAATGGAAGCAAATTCTCTTATCACACTCTTTCAAAGTGTAGTAAGATCCACTAAACCTAATACATCCTTTAATATAGATTTTGTTTTTCGCCTTGAACATCCTATGTATTACCCACAGCTTGTCTAGTTTGAAGAATCTTGTCAATGTTTATTTGATGAAGGGAAAGATGGAGATGTATTCAGAATGAATGTCCTGAAGATGTTTTGTAGCTATCTTATTTAACAAATCTTAAATATCACTATTTATGTGTGTGTGCCTCAAAGAATCTCTCTAATTCTTTAGAAATCAAATAAAAAGTAATTCTTACATTTCCCTATAATCCCAGTACTTGGGAGGATGAAGCAGGAGGATAACTGTGAGTTTAAGGCCAACCTGAACTATATAGCAAGATCCCTTCTCAAAAAACAAAACAACACAAAAAAGTAATTTTGAAGAGATGAGTGGAAGGAAATGAGAGCTTAACAACCAAAATCGTATTCCTCTAGGATAAAATATTGATCTTATATTCGTAAATCAAAAATCGAATGATTGGTTAAATGTCTGGAGATATTCTTCACACAAATACATCCTTGACATAGTTTAAGCCTCTTTGAATCACATGCACCTGGTTAAATGTTGAAGTTTAAAATATTACTAGAGCTATAAATGCTCATAAGTTTTATACAGTTTATTTTATGTCAGCACATGAACACAGTCTCTTGAATTTTCATAAATATTTTTCCATTAAAAACTTAGTATAAAATCCCTCAGTTCTTCCTATCAGATGATCCACTAATATTTCTTTAAACCTGTTTCTCTGGTCTTTAAAAACTGGCTTTCAAATACTCATTTTTTGTAATGAGTATGACTCCTTATAATGTGTGCGTGTGTGTGTATGTGTGTGTGTGTGGGGGGGGTTACTGGGTGTTAAAGATCTGCATTTCCTCTTTTTGATTTTTTTTAACATTTTATGACAGTATCAGACTAAGTTGCTCAGGCTGGGCTCGAACTTTTTATCCTCCTACCTCAGCCTGGGAGAGTGTTGAAATTACAAGTATGTACCACTACACTTGGCGCAGTACTTATTTATACCTTCCCTCGCTCCTCTTCCTGCACTCCTTCACAGCTTTAGTTTATAGAACAAAGAGAGAGTCATAGCATTATTCAGATAAATGTTACAATTTGCAAAAAAATTTTCAGAAGAAAAATAAATATGCAATAAAGTTGAAACAGGATTAAACTACAGTGCATTCACACATTTTGACTATTAGACAATAGCAAGACAATGTACATTTTACAAAATATGAGTCTCTCATATTAGCACGTCATTGCAGGAACATCAATCTTGATTGAAATTAAATCTTGCCCATTTGATGAGAAGGTACTTCGTGAATTCAGGGTGTTCTGAAAAACTCATGCTTTTAGTAACAGAAAAAGCTCGAAGGTAGTAGTAGTAATATTACTGTTGCAAAAATTAAGTGACTTTGAAAAGGGGAGTTATAAAAAAATAGGAAAATTAAAGTCATGTTTTATGACTTTTTCTTTAAATTTATATGTCAATAAAATAGGGTTTCTTTTATGTATCATTTGTTTTAAATTTACTCAATGAAAGGGAATTTTAGAAGGAATATGTAAATACCTTTTGTAAAGTAACTGATGTGGGGAAATACATCTCATATAACAAATATAAAACCAACTACTATCCAGGCTATATTTTATATATCAAAAATTAGAGAACTGTGACCGATGACAGATGTGATTCAACCACAAACTAAACATGAATCAACTAGAGAAAGATTTCCTTTAAACCTAATAGAACTGTACTAGGAACTGGAATATGTGGAAATAGCTTGGAGATCCAGTCCCAACGCCTGAGAATGCGCAGCGTAACGGCGGAGTTCACAGAGATTTCAGCAGTCAAAATGTGATGAGTTGGGGAGAGTGTTGAGGCTCTTGTGGCCTGTGTGCAGTGGATGCTATACCTAGCATTGCAGGACTAAGGGAAGAGGTGGTTAGAGATGTTATTATAGCGTACTGCTCACAAAACTAACAGGTCGTACATTGATGTTATCACTAATATATAGGTTATTGCCAAGGTTAAAATTATCACTAATGAGGAGCAGAGAAACAAAGAGATCAGCAATGTTGATGTGTTATGGATATCTAACATGCTTCAAATGTAGCGACGCGGAGATCAAATCCTAGTTAATGATGGTAATAGAGTGTGTGTGCGTGTGTGCGTGTGCGTGTGCGTGTGTGTGTGCATGATGATAATGTGGAGGAGGCAGATACAGAATAGTGGTACAGGTCAGTGCCATACAGATGAGGTAAAAGAAAAAAGCTAAAATAAGTTGTATAAATGGGACAGATACTATACAATTGGGTAATTCCTATTCCATTTTGTTGTTGTTAATGTTGTTTTATATAATTTATTGGTTTATTTGAGACGTTACTTTTAGCATAAAACACCAACCTAATCTGAGAGGTTTTGCTCACTGGTTAGGAACATTTTCTCCGTAGAACAAGGCTATATAGCTTTCACTAATTGATAACCATTTTCCCAAATGCTTACTTTGTTTAATGAATTCAACTATCATACGACACTGACCTCTCTGTGGAAGAAGCTACATACAGGAGCTAACTGAGCACAGAGGCCTGAGTGATTTCAGACACGGTAGGTGGAGTAGATTTACCTGGATTTAACTGGATACCCTTACTCTTTCATATGGACATAAACCATGACAATGTCATTTAAACTTTGTTTATTTAAAAAAGGAAAATTATTAAAACTTCTTATTCCAATAATATTAATAAACTACTACAACGGGGTTTTTTTTGCTCTGTTCTTTTTTAAATTTTATTTTAATGGTATATTTTAGATATGCATAGTGATAACACTCATCATAGGGGATTTGTACCTGTCCATGATGTCTCGCTGCTTCTTTCTTCCCCATTCCCCTCTCCTTCCTTTCTACCCCTCCTCCCTCCTTATTTACAGAAGCTTTGTTTCCATTTTTTCCTTCTATTCCTTATTTCTCTTGTCCCTCCGTTCCTTTCCCTCTCTCCTCTCCCTTGTTCCCCTTCCCATTTGAACAATTTCTTCCCTTTCCCAATATAATACATTTTAGTCTTTATTTACACTTTCAGTTTCTCGCACCAGAGAAACAATGTGGTATTTAAACATGTGCGTCTGATTTATTTCACTTAATAGTATGGTCTCAAGATGATAAAAACAGTTTTTTTGAATTCTTATTTATCTCTTTAACTGATGGGATTTCTCAAATAGTTGCAACAATAATTATATTACAGCCAATGCAGGAAAGCAAAAATAGGTTGAATGGGAATAAGAGACATAAAACTGAGAACCTAAATATGAAATTTTACAAGAGATTCACATGCAATAAATCTTAGGCTTAAGCCTTGCACTTCACATTGTTTTGTACATTCTTTCCCCTCTATCTCTGGCACACGAAGTGCTCAGGGCAAGAGCTTCAGTATTTCTGACTTCTTATGTGGGAGTAGTAGGAGTTGGAAAAGTTGTGGTGTGATAGTGAAAATCGATAGATGACGAAAAACAAAATGATCACTTTTGAAAAATAGCATATCATTCCTGTTTTTGACAGTTCTCAGTGTAATTAAACTTTTATACCAGGGGAAACTTGTGTAGAGATTGAAGCAATGACATGAAGATGACTCTATCTGGGAAGAAATTTTAAAGGTAAGAGGTAATATTTGGAGAGAGAAATTCTTCTTACAAACTTCCTCCCTATCGCTTCAAGCTATACTGAAGTATTTTTAATTTTTTATCATCCAGTTATTATACAAACTGACAGAGTTTAGTTGATATTTCCATAGCAAGCATTGACCACTTTCAACCACCTTTCTTCCACCTTCCCCCTGCTTCCACCTCTAAATCATTCCTACTGCCTATTAATCATTATTTTACTTTCAGGTTAATTATTTTTTAGTTCCCACATATGAGAGAAAACAAGTGAAACATGTCTTTCTGTGCCTGGATTTTATCATTTAGTATAATGTCTTTCAGGACCACCCATTTTGTTGCAAATTGGAGATTTTTTTGTGAATAATACTCTGTCACGTGTATTTACCACAGTTTCTACATCCATTCATCTGTTAATGAGGACATAAGCTGATTTAATATTTTGAACATGGTTGGTAGTTAACCATAAATGTGGGCATACAGATATTCCTTTTGTATATGGATTTCATTTCCTTTGGATGTACACAAAGGAATGTGATAACTGTATCATACAGTAGTTCTATTTTTAGTTTTCTGTGAACCTCCATACTGTTGGTCATAATTAAATGATAATCATCATCACTGGGAGAGTTTAAATTTCCCTAGAATGTGAACCTGGCACACTATTTCAGCACAATCCAACCTCCACTCTTGAATACTTATTACTCTTCAAGCTTGTTCTTTCACTTGTAGGTTTGGCAAGAGAAAAAAAGTCAGCAAATAAAGAATGAGAAACCGTACAGAAATAACTGAGTTTATCCTCTTGGGGTTGTCTGATAACCCGAAGATCCAG
Source organism: Hystrix cristata (assembly GCA_004026905.1). Lineage (NCBI taxonomy): Eukaryota > Metazoa > Chordata > Mammalia > Rodentia > Hystricidae > Hystrix > Hystrix cristata. The sequence goes on along the minus strand of PVJO010018086.1, from coordinate 11,171 downwards.
GTTGCCATCTTCGTGTTTCTCTTTATCACCTACGTGCTCAGCATCACTGGGAACCTGGCCATCATCACACTTACCCTGCTGGATTCCCACCTCCAGACCCCCATGTATTTCTTCCTGAGGAATTTCTCCTTATTAGAAGTTTCATTCACCTCTGTCAGTATTCCCAAGTTTCTGGGCACCATTATTTCAGGAGATAAAATCATTTCCTTTAATGACTGTATAACTCAGTTGTTTTTTTTCATTCTCTTGGGAGTCACAGAATTTTACCTTCTGGCTGCCATGTCCTATGATCGTTATGTTGCCATCTGCAAGCCTCTGCATTATCTGAGCATCATGAATCAAAACGTCTGCAGGATGCTCATCTTTGCTTCTTGGCTGATTTCATTCTTGATCATCTTCCCTGCCCTCATGTTGGTCTTACAACTTGATTACTGTAGGTCCAATATTATTGACCATTTTACTTGTGATTATTTTCCCCTGCTGCAACTTTCTTGTTCAGACACAAAATTCCTAGAGACAATGGGATTTTCCTGTGCTGTGTTTACACTAATGCTCACTTTGGGGTTAATATTTCTATCCTACATATATATTATCAGAACAATTTTGAAGTTTCCTTCTACTAGTCAGAGGGCAAAGGCCTTCTCTACATGTTCCTCGCATATGATTGTCATCTCCATCTCTTACGGCAGCTGCATTTTTATGTATATTAAACCTTCAGCAGGAGAAAGAGCATCTTTGAGCAAGGGAGTTGCTGTGCTAAACACCTCAGTAGCCCCCATGTTGAACCCCTTTATTTATAGCCTACGAAATCAGCAAGTCAAACAAGCCTTCATGAACACGGTGAGGAAGACTTTGTTTTTCTCAGGTACATGAAATGGTGTGATGTCATGAAGTAGGGCATGTTGAAGGGCAACTGAAAAAACATGAAATTTCAAGAATCCATTCAAATCGGTTTGGTCTTTCTCATCATCCTTGTTCATTCTTCACTTTTGCTAAGTTTACAAGAATATCATTTGCCATATTTCTCATGCAATTTATGTTTCATATGTGTTTCTGGCATTCCATTCTTTTGACACTTGTTTACTACAACTTTTTAAACAATATTATTTTATAAATAAAATTGTAGCTTGAGTTTTGTTTAGAAAATTCTCCAGAAATAGCAGAAATTATGTCAAGGAACAGGAGATAAATTTTGTGAATATTGATATATTTTACTTACTAAACACAGAAAGTATAATTGTCTGATTTTTATTTATTTATTTGTTTTAAAAATCCTTTTTACTATCTGACAATTTTTTTAGAAAGTCATTTTTAAATGACATAATTGAATAAAACTTGGTTACTATAATATAGTATTTTCATATAATTTATCTATTGATAAAGAATCACAGCCATCAGTAATATACTTTAGGTGTAGGTATTAAATATCCTGCACATTTAAATCCTCTAATCTTCTAATACATATATAAGTAGATACACACATGTAATATATACATTGTAGAAAATAATAAAGAAATGGACATTTGGTATGGGGGATTTTTTAATGAAATTCCATCATGCCCTTTTTCAAACTAGTCCAAAACTTGAGAAGGGTAATATAGTTCATATACATATACATATATGGAAAAATATGTTTTGTATGTATAACCCATATGTTTTGGATATATTATCCTTCTCAAGTTTTGGACTATTTTGAAACAGTGTATGTATTAATTATATACCTAAACAAAATCATTTATGTTTTCAATAAAATAAGTTTCATAAAAAAACAAAATTTTCCATTATAGACAAACCTGGGATTTCATTTGTTAAAATTTCTAGTCCACATAATCTACTGAAAAGATGAAAAATTTCTTATGTATTTTGACAGTGGTGGGGTGTGTGTGTGTGACAGACAGAGAGAGGGAGATTTAAGTAAGAATTAAGGATATTAATAATTATTCTATATTACATCAACCACTTTTATGTAATAGGAAATTTGCTACAATTGTTATCAGTAGGGCAGTTTTCTTAATGATTGCCATCCATTAGAAAACAAAATATAAAATTTGCTGGAAAATAAAGTGAGGGATAATTGAAGGAGATTCAAAATAATAGAGAAAAGTTATGAATGGTTTCCAATTTCATTCCTTCCTAAATTAATTGAAATTAGTTTTAATTGTTTAAGAAGTATATGGTTGACATACTCGAGACTTCTACAAACTCAAAGCATACATTTGGGAAAGAAAACAAATTTGTAGAGCATAGTTTTTGAGTTCTTTATATATTCTATATGTTAGGCCTTTGTCAGAGGATCAGCTGGCAAAATTTTTTTCCCACTCCATGGGTTGTCTCTTCACTTTGTTGGTGATTTCTTTTGTTATGCAAAAGCTTTTTAATAAAATGCAGATTTTTCCCCCCAGAACTTCAGAGAACATCTAATACAAATACTCCTCAAACACTTCCATGAAATTTAACAGGAAGGAATATTACCAAATTTATTCCTGGAAGCTAGCATTGCCGTGATGCTAAAACAAGACAATGACTTAACAGAAAAATAAAACTACAGTTTAATATCCTTAATGACCATACACATAGAACTCCTAAATGAGGTTCTGACAAACAAAATACAACTATTTTAGTCACATTTTCCTCACTGGGACAAAGTACTCAATACCCGTAAGTTAAAAGAGTTTTATTTTGCTCATAGTTTCAGTCCATGGTCAGCTGTCTCCAGGGCAGAATTGGCAGAGTGAAAGGAATGGCAGAAGAAAGCCGTTTAACCCACAGCAACTAGGAAGCAGAGTGAGAAGGAAGAATCAGAGACAAGAATACACCCGTACATCTTGCTCCTCAGTGATCTAACTAAACTAGGCCCCACCCCCTAGGAGCACGTTCAGTTACTGAATCATCAATGGGTGAATCTAACTGATGTTTATAGCACTAATCTTAATACACAATCCAATCACCTTCCAAACATATAAGGCTCTAAGGAAAAATTTATACCTGGAACATAACATTCCACTCTGACTCTCAAATACTGATTTTCATCTCATTATGCAAAATGCATTTAGTACATTGCTAAGAGTTGCCAAAGTTCTTAACACTTCAACACTGCTGAAAAATCAAAGCCCAAAGTGTTTTCTGAGACACAAGTCAAACTCTTAGCTCTAAATGTCTGTAAAAACCAAAACCAAAAGTAATATTCCCAACATAGAAAGGCACAAGGTAAATGTGCCTTTTATCCCTTCAATCTAAAAGGGATAAATAGAAAAATAAAAAGGATCGGCACCAAAGCAAGATAAAACCCCAGGAGGGCAAAAATTTAATCCTGTAGCAGGATGTGGTGAGATACAATTTCCAAAAGTCCATGGACTAGGGCGACCACACCCTTATGGCACCGTTGGTTCCAGCCCTCATGGCCTTTTTCTTGAGGTGACTGCACACACCGGTAGCTTTCCTCAGCAGATATTCAACATTTTTGGTGTCTCCAACTTCTGGGGTCTACACTGCACTTTTGGCTCTACTTTCACAGCTTTAGTTCTTGCCTTATCAGAGTCATACTGCCCAAACCTCCCAGACTGTTTTGCAATCTGGGTAGAAGCCTCCATGACCCCATAACTTGCATTCTGCATATCTGAAAGACCAGCACCATGTGGATGAGGCCAAGGTCTGCCAATAGTTTAAGCAGTAGGCAGCCTTCCTTGGCAATTGGCTGCAGAGGCTCTGAGTGCCTGGCCGACTAAGCATCATGAACCCCAAGGAACTAATTTCCTAGGCAGCAATCTTGAACAGGATGCCTGGGGACGCTGATCTAAAAGGGAAGCTTTATACTTTTGTATCCTTGAGCCTCTGAGGGATGTGGTCTGGATAATTCCTGAAATGCCTTCAAGCCATCTTTACTACTGTCTTGATGCAGAGTACATGGCTTCTGTTTACTACTAATCTTTTCAGCTCCTTTGTTCTCTATGGCCTCAACTTTGTAGATACTTTCTTCCTGATGAAACTACACACTTCCACTATGTGCTTTTTACCCCCTCAGCAAAGCTAATCATAGAAATTCCATTTGACCCAGCCAAACCTTTTCTGGGTATCTTCCCAAAACAGTTGAAGAAATCATATTATAATGATGTATGTATACCAATGTTTGTTGCAGAATATCTTAGACATGATCTATATCTCCATCAACAGATGAATAAAGAAAATGTGGCATGTGTACACCTTGAAATAGTATGGCTCAGCCATAAAGAAAGATAAATTTGAGTTCTTTGTAGGAAAATTGATGTAGCTTGAGCCACTAAAGCTAAATGAAAGAAATCAAACACAGGTTAAAATTAAATAGTTTCTCTTATATGAAAAACTCAAATCAGAATTTTTTTTAATAGCACAAAAAAAAGATAGATGATAGGACATGATAGACTGTGGCGCTGTGAAGGAAATCTGGAAATGGAGTAAGACAGGAGGAAGGGAAGGGATGGAGAAGTAAAAAGATCAAACTGTAATGCACTTGTATACCAATTTCACACAAGGGGTTTATTATGTTACAAACATATTCTAATAAAAAATGAGAATCATAATATTTCCAAAAGATACTTCCAATTCTTTGACGACTGTCTTTAGAATCAGATATACTATGCCTTGTTTTGTGTATGTCTATAACAATTCATGGGCAAATGAAATTCACTTTTAACATTCTAATGTGTGGTTTTACTTATTATTAAAAGCATGATTACTATCACTGAATGCTTCTAAGCATCTTCTCAGACTGATAAAAATGTTGTTACTAGCAATCTGCTCTTCGACTTCCATTTTCAATTTTTTCTGAAAAAAAACCTGCTTCTTTACGTATTTCAACCCTCCAGGAAACAAGGTTATTAAGATCATAAAAGGAATGACCCTAAATTAGACCATTTTATTAATTTGTAAGGACAAAATATTAAAATAAACTTAGAAAGAAACTCAGATAAGCCTTTCCTCAGTTTATGAAGTCAAATAGCAAAAACAGAACATTTACTCAGAGTCCCTAATGACCTGGAGAGGACCTTTAACTTTCTAGTAATTTAAACTTAAATTCCTTATGGTTAATACATTTATTTATGCTTCAATGCTGTAATACTTAAGAAACAAACAGAAAACATTTATAAATGAAAACCTCTGTAGGCCTCTAAATACTTAGGCCATTCTGTTATATAGAACCCTTTTCCACTGTTGGTGGGAGTGTAGACTGGTGCAACCACTATGGAAATCAGTGTGGAGATTCCTCAGGGAAGTAGGACTAGAGGTTCCATTTGACCCAGCTATTCCCCTTCTTGGTATTTTGCCAAAAGAATTAAAAGCATCATACCACAGTGATATATGCACACCCATGTTTATAGTGGCACAGTTTGTAATAGCTAAATCTTTGAAACAGCCCAAATGGCCACCAACCGAGGAATGGATAAAGAAAATGTGGTTTTTTAAATACAGTGGAGTATTACTCTGCCATAAAGAATGATAAGCTTGAGATATTTTGAGGTAAATGGATGCATCTTGAGACCATACTCTTACGTGAAATAAATTGGACACACATGTTTAAATACCACATTGTTTCTCTGGTGTGAGAAACTGAGAGTGTAAATAAAGACTAAAATGTATTATATTGGGAAAGGGAAAAAAATTGTTCAAATGGGAAGAAGACCAAAGGAGGGGGAGAGAGAAAGGAATGGAGGGTCAAGAGAAATAAGGAAAACAAGGAAAAAATGGAAACAAAGCTTTTGTAAATGAGGGAGGAGGAGGTGAAGGGAGGGGAGAAGAATGGGAAAAAAGAAGCAGCAAGATATATCATGTACAAGTACAAATCCCCTATGATGACTGTGATCACTGTGTATACCTAAAATGTAACATTAAAATAAAATTTTAAAAAAACCAAATTTAATCTTTTTGGGGGGGGCGCTGGGGATCAAACTCAGGGCCTTGTGCTTGCTACCACTGAGCTAGATCCCCAAACCCCCAAATTAAATCTTGCACAGCAATAGTTTTACCACTTCACTCTGTAATTAGTATAACTATGTACCTGTAATCTCCAAGTCTGTGTGTGTCTGTTATATACACTTCCATAACTATCACAAGTTGTTTGAAGTCCATTTGTCGAGATAATAAACAAACATTATGAATAGATTTCATCTAAAGGTCTGAGATTTGCTGAGTGAAAATAATTTTTCCTAGAACTTACAGGAGAGGTCTTCTTCTCCCTGGGACATACATGGGTACAAATTTTCAAATTTTAACATATTTAGGTTAGCAAAATTAAGTTATTTTATATTTTATAGTTAAGTTATATTTTCTTATGTGTGGTAATCTTTTTCTAACATTTCCCTCCATCAGAAACTATCTAATGTGCCCTGTAGAACCTGGTTTCCAAATAAGTTATTAAAAAACCTGAAGTAACACAAATTCACTGCATAGATTTAAGCATACACAATGGCCAGGATACTCACATAGTCTTACATGATGAGAGGAGTTGACCAAATGATAAAAAATGCACCCCTTCCTTCCAAACTCATACCCCACACTGACATCACTCTGAATAGAACCAATAATACAAGCATGATTTACATCTTCTGAGCCATTGACTTGGTTATTTTCAAAGGGTCCACGTTGAATTTTATATTGCCAAGTCAACATTACACGTGACTTTCTTACACATTCTTTAAGAGCAGAGAAAATACTGGGAAGTCATTTCCCAGCGTCCCCTATTCAGTATGATACTGAAAACTATTAGTCAAGGAAGGAACTTTACAAAATTTTTACTTTGAAAGCGGAGTGAAGGCTACTGCCCTCCAGACATCTTTGTAGTCAGGCTGGTGAGCTAATGAGGCATCCATAGTAAGCTTTTCATTAAATGTTTAATAACTACCTACTTTCTATTAAGAATATTGGTGAACGTTCTCTTAGAAGTTACTGAAATCCTGCCATTTCCCACTCAAATGTCCTATAAACACCTTCTCTTCAGGGCTCCAACTTGAAGAGTTTTCTAGTTTCCTCAATTCTATCAGCAACATTCAAACTTTGGGTCCCTCATGTCTTCAGAATCAGGCTGAGTCTTGGAGCCTGCTGCATTATAAAGCAATAGAGTGAGTTAACTGAGATTCAGCTGATGTGGGCCCCAAAAGGCAGCAAGGAGATGTGGGATGATTCTTCTTTTCCTCCAGGGTCAATTCCGAAGGCACCGCTGCCTGGAGAATGGAAATTAAGGACTAGAACCCACAAGACATAAGGGGACAACCACTCCCAAGTAATTCCCCTTTGGAAGATAGCTGATTTCAACAGGATATAATGGAATATTCCATGCTTTCAGGGGTTAGGATTTTAAAATGAACTCACTTTTCACATAGATGAAAGCAAATGATTCAGTCTTGTGGAGAGATTCTTCAGGGAATAAAAACACTGAAGTACTGGAATAAGGGAGGGAAATCTAGCTACGACTATGCCACTAAATCATAGCAGTATTAGAAACAAACTATGGATGCATCCAGTAGCTTGTGTATGCAGGAAACATTTTGTTGAGGAAAAGAAGCCAGACACAAAGTTCAAACTGTGAGGTTTCTTGCATATGAATGAAATTCCAGAAAAGGCAAGACTAATCTATAGTGGCGAAAAGATTTTCAGTGAACACTTGGATTCAGTGGTAGATGGAGGTAGGGTGGCAGCAGGGGAATGACTATAGAAGCAAAGAGAAAAATTCAGTGTGATGTTCTCTAGTGACACAGTTATATAAGTGTACATATTTGTCTAATGCATTGGTTAAAATGACTGAATCCTATTGGATGGAAGACATACATAATTAATTTGGTGAAAAATGACACAATTAGGAAAATTTAATTTGCAAACTATTTTAAGTATATAAAATTTCCTCAAATGCAGATATAAATTACACATTGAATTTTTTAATAAATTTGTATAACTTCTAGGATTCCAAGTAATTAAAGTAATATCATAATTAAAACTAAACCCAGAGGTTGAACTATTTGTACCCAAAATAACAGCTACTTATGTTTACAAATAATTTATTACTAATTGTTATAACGCTCATGGGAAAGCTTTCAGTAAAACATTCTTTTTTTGCATATGTTATTTTGCTCATCACAGCACCATCAAATCTAGTACTTTCTTTAAAAGTTCATCATAAATGATGAATGTTCTTGGAAGGCTATTTTGAGCTTTCAAATTACTCATATGTTCTACTTATTTTCTATCACAGCATCAGTTATATTATAAAATAAATATGATGTTCTGTGTTAATCTCTGATAATTTTAGCAATGCAAAGTATTTAAAAGCCAATGCTGTTAAGCCATTAACACATACATTGAAGTAGTAAACTAAGTATATCTAGCAAGGTCCATTTGATTAAAACATTCAGAGAGACTTGGTAACTAAAGTTTTCAAATTATGATCAAATTTAGACAACAAATATAGGGTTATTATAATATCTGAATATAGGAAATTTGGTATGTTTGAGAAAGACACCAGTTAAGGAGAGGAATTATAAAATTTAGGAAAGTATATTTTGAATTGTTCAAAAAAAAAAGACTTCAGCTTTCTGTTAAGAACTGATTTTATTTGAACATAATCTGTATCTTTTAAAGAGTGTAATTATACAGCAGTGCTAACATGATTCAATTTTATTCTTGATCAAAGAAAAATATTGGAGTTATATTGTCATTAAGTAATTTAAAACTATAACCTTTTTTTCTATGAGAAAGAATTTTGTATTACTGATTTATTGACCAATAACTGAGATATGAGCAAACAAACCACATCTGTACACATAATCAGAATGGGAGGTGTATATCTTTTGAATTTTATTTTCAAGGACTGATTCAAATAGCTAATTTTAATGGTGAATTAACAGGCAGGTCAGAATCACTTCTGACCAAAAAATTACCAAAAAATTATGCAGTGTTTGAATGACGTAGCACACAGAATTAACTACCTTGAAATGACAAGCAACATTCTTAAGAAAAGTGGTACTTGAACTGGGTAGTTGGAAAGCCCGAGACAAGCTTATTAATACATAAACTATTTCAGAATACCTTGGTGATCATTAAACCAAGAGATTTAACACGGGCAGTGTGTTTTAAGCAAACTGATTCTCACACATAACGGATTTAAAACTAATCAATGTATAGAGAGCCATAGGATTTACTTTGATTACATTGTCTGACAATATTTCATATTTTTTTAAATTTTCTGCACTGATAACATTTCTAAAATTTAAATAATGCTGTAGGATTATTCGGAATACTTTATCAAAATGCAAAAGATACGTATACATCAATGACAAGAAAAGATATAATCAATTGGTTATGTAACAATTTTACTTAAAATTATACTTTTTTTTTTTTTGGTGACGGGGTTTGAACTCAGTGCCTGTGCTGGCAAGGCAAACATTCTAACCACTGAGCTAAATCCCCAGCCCCTTAAAATTATACTTTAATCCAATTGTCTTCCATGATTCAATTCATTCTACAAATTCTGCAGAAACATGGGCAATTTTCTAGTTACATATAGTGGGCATTTTTCTCCTCTGGGCAGACTTTATTCTGCCTCTTTAGGTACTAATTTTTCAACGTATTTTCATCCAATCAAAATGGTCTAATATATCTATTTATCGAAAAGCACTCATGAAATAGGATGTTTAACTCCAAAATATTTTTATTATATTTAATTTTTAAAAATTCTTATCACAAAGAAAAATTAATACTGGTCTGCTAGAGAATCTACTAAGGGAAGAATTTGATTCTTCCACTTTCCTGCTTGCACTATTAGGAGCTGTACCTATAAACGTAAATGCCTGTACATGTCTCTCTCTACATGTACATATGTATATATATGTGTGTATATATATATATAACACACAGAGATCTTATATGTATATCAGATAAATAATTTTTGAAAAGAATAAATACATTGCTTAGCATTGCTTGTTTTGTAATAATCATTCAAAAATGGTTTCCAGGTATTTTCAGGAATATCCTTAGGTTATCAAAGGGAATTTCAGGGATTTGCAAGATATTTCATTTCAATTAAGTATTTCATTATTAATTTTCAAAATAAACTGATAAGATTAACACATTTGCACTATGATTATTCATAATGTACCCCTGTCACATAGAATATAAATGACTATTTTCTATGTTTTAAAACCTACAACCATGTGATTTTAATATACATTTTCAAACATGAGCATCAAAAGTGATGGTTAAACTCTGTTATAATTTTATTTTCATTTCTTTAAATATAACAGACACAAGTAAAAAGGCCACCGACCATGAACCTTTGAGAACTTTCAATGATACAAACCACCTGCTGTGGCACAGGGGCGGCCGGCTCACCACCACTGAAACAGGCTGTATCAACAAAATATAAATAAACATGACTTTGAAGTTTGAAATTTGCCACAAATACAGGGTAGTATAATAACTTTGCATTGAGTGATACAAAAATAATTCCGGAATAATTTTATCATCTTAACTAACTGGAACTTTTAAATGACAAAGGACACATGTTGAAAAATTTAGCCTAAAAGTACTCAGATGTCTACAGGAAAAGAAAGATGATGAGGGGGGAGAAAAGTATTTAATGAAGAACAAAAAGAAAATTATCTTCATTAGACCAAATATTCCCATGAAAAGAATAGTTCGAGGGGTTGGGGATTTAGCTCAGTATTAGAGCACTTGCCTGGTGAACACAAGGCCCTGAGTTCAATTCCCACCACACACACACACACACACACACACACATATACACACACACACACACACACACACACAAGATAGCTTGAAAAGATACAAAGATGAATATCAAACTACCAAAGCACTGAAAGAAAAAAGAAAAGGAGCAAAATGTGCCATGGAAATGGTTAACATTAAGGAGAATTCGTTTCCTTTGTATACTGAAACAGAATACTCATTTGCCTGACAAACTGACAATCCTGTGTATCGTATTAACAATGGCTGTTTTCACTTGTTGATTCCGCAAGGTATAGATAAAAGGGTTCAAAAGTGGAGCGACTGAGGTGTTGAGAACTGCAATTCCTTTGGAAAAAGATACTCTCTGCTTGACGGATGGTTTCACATACATGAAGATGCAGCTGCCATAGGAAAGGGATATCACGACCATGTGCGAAGAACACGTGGAAAAAGCCTTTTTC
>PVJO010018085.1:0-37569 GCA_004026905.1 Hystrix cristata | reverse complement strand
CAAAAAAGGGGAAATTTTTCTGAAGTATGGAAGGGTATCTCGTGGTACAGGAACAATTCCCAACATGTTTGCTCTCTGGTGGCATAAGACTGCTCATGGGAAGATATATCCATGCTCCACTTTTTCATCATTTCCAGGTTCAAAAACTTGAAACACAAATAGTAACTTATTACATGTAACCAACATGCAGGCACTCGATAGATTCAGAATTTTTAAGAATCATTCGTCTTCATTTTTCTCATGTTATCTTGTAGTTCTGGGTCTTTGTGTGGGCAGAGATCATACTTTATACTTTAACTCATTAATCCCATTGTGAGTTCTTTATAAGTACAATAACATTCATCTATTTATTCATACGACCAAAATATGTTTTGCCTTTTGGGGAAAAGGGGGTTTTTAGGTTGAAATTCACAATGGTAACATGCCTAAAAAGAAATATTCTCATGTGTCTCAGACCTGACACACTGTTAAACCAGGCACAGTCCTTCTACACAGACCACACACCTTTTTTGCTCAATTCCCCGGTCTGTAAATCAGATGTGGCTACTTATAAAAACTCACCGTTACTTGAATAACTATCACTTGTAAATATTATCATACATAAGTCTAGAAAATGTGCTTTAGCATTCTAATGTTTTCATATAAATTAGTTTTGTTATTAACATTGTCTTTGTATTTCTCACTTCACTTGATGTCTGTATCTAAAAAAAATTAAAATAATTCATACTTCAAGAGTATCATCTCAGCCATTTACAAACAAAAGGAAACAGCAAACCAAGATGTGCAACTGTTGGTCAGCATTAGTTTCTCAAGAATAAAGATTAAATATAAATATTGTTTAAGCACCAATTTAAAAATAAGCAGCCACATTCAGAAAGAGCAAAAGCATAAACATGCAACACAATTAAATAAACCTCAATAAAAAAAATCACTTTCAAGAGGGAAAATATCAGAAAATTCAAAGTGCATTCAGGCTAAATATTAAAAATAATACTTTCTTAGCCTGCATAATACCTCAGGTAAAATCTACAGGATTAAAAAACGGATCTTGTCTAAGTAGCATGACTGAGAGAAATTCAATATCCTCTTACTAATCAACAATATCATAAAGGCAAATAATGTGGTCTTAGAAGCTCACTATTAAGCTATATACAAGGCACAGTAACTAGGAGAAGAAGAGGAAGATGGAAATGACCTCTTTCTGTACATTAATAGAAATTTCTTTTTCAGAGTAGTTAATCGCTAAGGTGTTAAACAGCTCTCGAATGCCCCGGTGAGATTCCTGAAGGGCAGTACCCAAAAGCCTGCTGCTCCCCAAGCCCACAGTCAGGGCGAACATGGACCTTTCATTATGGCAGCCTTCTCCACTGATCCAAGCCAGAATCTCAAAAATCTTTCCCAACACAAGACAACAGACCACAAGTCTACAACTGATCTCAATCACCAAAAATATGATACCAAACTTAGTAGTAAAGAGATCTGAGAGCAAGACCAGTAAAGAATGTGAGAATGAAGGAAATGTGATGCATCAGGAAAGAAAAATGAATGAAATGCTGAAAATGAAATGGGATAATATCAAAGACAAGCTTAGCTTTGTCAGCAATTTCATTCAGAAATAGTATTAGAGATGGAAACGTAATTTGCTTCTATATATATGAACACTATTCCCAGTAGTGGAAGTAGTGACATGATACTACCATTTTTAAGATACAAAAATACACAACACCTTTTACACCTTTATTAGATTATTTCAGTAGCAATATAGCTCTAGAAACCTAACGTTCACCAATTTGATATCTCCTTTTCCTTACTATATGTCATAAATTATGACATAATTACCAGTGACTTTTTCACAGAATCACAGGCTAAATAATAATACAGATAATGAATTATTCCATGGTGCCAGATTCATGAATACCAAATTAGAAAAAGTCTACATTAAAGATTGTGAAGAATTACATTAAATCAATTGAAAAAAAGCTGGTGTCAATTTTTAAGGTAAATGTGATAGAGTCCTAATTTGAAATAAAAATTCTGACACATTCTTATTTCGTCAATAGTCACAACGTTCAATAAAGAAGGAAAAATGTAATGATGGCCCATTACATCATCTCTAGGATTGGAGATAATCAGAAAGCATTACAGTTGAGTATCTATTACAGTTCTTTGAATATATATGCACACTAATGTCAAGTTAGATTACAACTGTGATCAAAATTAGCATTAGTAAGAATCAGTCAAAACATCACTTAGAAGACTGATGATGCTGTCCCAACTTTGGATAAGTAGAAATCTTTTCCTCCATTTGAATTCTCTAAATACTATTTATTCATTGAAAACACATATATCTACGAAATCATTTAAACATTCAAGTTGGACAGTAGGTCTGTTTCCCAAAAACAAGCATTTCATTGTTTTCCCTGAGTAAGATCTGAAAAAGTAATAGATTCTAATCGATTCATTATGTCTTTGCTCCTGCGACTGGCAGATACTAACCACTAAAATGTGCATATCAGTAAGCTGCGTGGACCAGTGAAAAAATGAATGAAGCCCAGCAATGTGGAAAAAACCTGGCTTAGGAGTGAGGAAGCCTGCATCTGGTGCTTCCTCCTGGACTGACGATGAGAAAGTTAGCAAAACCCTGTCCTTCAGTTTCTTCACCTGTGAAATTAGAAAAGTGAGCCGAATGATGTATAAAATCTCTTCCATCGCTGAGATTCCATACCATGTGTTCCGAGAGAAGGCAAATATCATCTTACCCACATGCTCTCCTAAGTAAGCCAATGCAAATGATGCCGTAGTTTTATTTCAGGGAGCTGTGTATGAGCCAATCGTTTTGCTGGCCTCTGACAATTAGTTTTAAGAATCAATGATCAAAATTCAGAATGGAGTATAGCAGAAAATGCTTTCTGCTAAGTCTTCCCCTTTGAAAAGTAGAATGCCCATTTAAAGTCAGTAGCATTAGGGGCTGGGGATTTAGCTCAGTGCTTAGAGTGCTTGCCTAGCAAGTGCAAGGCCCCAAATTCGATCCCCGGCACCAAAAAAACAAAAAACAAACAAACAAACAAACAAAAAAAGATAAAGTCAGTAGCATCATAAACAACTCCATCCTAAATTTTCTTAGTAAAGATTTTGCCTTGAGCAACGACACTGTCTGTTATGAGTAAATGGGATCATAAAGTGAACTATTTGGAGAAAATAAGACACCACAAACACTGAAGAACGGGATAATTTGTAACCTCAGGTACAAAAGACAACTCTAGCATTCTTTGTCGATCTATTTTACTTAAAATGTGAAATGATTTAGGGCTATTATAAAAGCTTCATAAGTTATAAGTCCTTTATTACAAAATTTATTCATTTTTCCATCATCATTCAATGAATTAAATCTTAAAACCAGCCCACAAACTATATGAATATCTCCAAAGAGACACTTAAAATATTTGCAGCTTAGTGTAGTGGAATGTTAGTCTGTGTGTGAAGTGACTTTAGAGACTATCTTTAGTTACTCTAGAGCAACCTTCCTCTTGTAGACAAATCAATGACCATGGATTTGATGAGCGATAAATTTCTGCTGAATGAATGAATGCACACATGTTGCAAGGGGCACTCTGACAGAGTCAACAGAATACAACATAGTGAGTGAGAAACAAGAAAAAATATAACAGGAAGAAGGAACAAAAGAAGAAAAGTACAGAGCACTGATGTCACTAGTAATTTCCCTCACTGTCACTTCGTGGTAGTCATGAGAGTCACACTATCCTGTAACTCCCGTACTACCAAGTACAGACAGTAACCGGCTCTCCTCCTCACGGCCAGCCCTGGTTGTCGACCCTCCACAAAGGTTGCTGATTGGATTCACATCGCACTGTTCTATCTAAACATTCGATACCGTTATCCAAGAGTTCAAAAGGAATTCCACTTTCTATTCTCTAGATCTTTGAAAACATGAAGAACAATTTACTGAGGAAACCTCTCTTTACGCTTCACCCTCAGACATACTCTAGAACACGCCTAAGAACTTAGACATTCTTATATTAATGTCTTCATTTCTAGGTGTGCCACACATATTAGTATATTCACAATTTATCCTGAGTTTATTTCTCCATATTCCTTTGTCTTCAATATACTTCAGCGATTGGCTGCATAATTTATGTCTTATATTAAATCTGTTTTTATATGTCTCTTGCAATAGATTCCCCTCATTATTTCTTATATCGCTAATTTAATTAGCCAAAATCATTTCTGTGAGTCAAAACTTATCTGACATTTTCCCCCTATTTTATCTCATCAGCAATTTTTTGGCTGTAATTGATTAATCCACATAATGAGAGATGTTTCCTCCTATATATCAAGAGCACAAATAACATGTAATTCATCGTTAACTTTTTCCCTCTTGAAAACACCATTCGACATTTCCTTACCCCTGCTAGGAGATGGACAAAGAGAAACTCACAGGGCCCTCCCTTTGTGACAGAATTAAAACTTGTTCAACTATTCAATAATGAGAAGCTAACTGTATTGGCTGCTTTCTGATTATTTACTCCTGTCATCTAGAGAAATAATGACACCTTCTTTGTTGCAGTAGACCAAACACTGTATTTCCATGGTCCATAAACACAGTATGAGACTAATAAAAGTTACATCTATTTATTTCTCCACCGCTTAAAAAATAGAATATACCCACATTTAAAAATAAAAGAGCAAGAGGACTAAAAGACAATCCATTTGGTATTCTTTATGGATTTATTGTATTGCATAACATTTTATTGAGAGAAATCCTATGTCTTATTTTAGGGAAAAAAGATTGTCTCACCAAGAGTGAAGCCTTGATTCTCCAAATTCTAGGGGTATGAAGATAATAAATGATTTCTTCATTTACTTCTGCTTACTTTAAAAATGTTAATGGTGACTATATGAGAAGTCTAAATGAAACTATGGGTACAATGTGAATTAAAATGATTGAATTAAAAATCAAACACAGTTTTAACCTACCCACTCACTTCAAGTTCATAATAGACTTCTACCATAGGTCAATGCGACATTTAAAGACATAGTCAAATGGAAAGTAGTCAGTAGTACACATACAAGATACAGAGTGTGTGATGTACTACTAATCGTGGACTTTCAGGTAACCATTGGTCTAATACTACAGACGTAGTTATTTCCTCAGCGAACAGGGGTTGAAGTACACTGTGATGTACACAGATCTAATCTGGCATACAACAGGGCAATACCTTGGCTTAATACAGCAAAGTTATTCTCGAGTACTGACTATTGAAAATCAAGTACAAAAGATTTTTCTTCAATCTTCCCATAATACAGCTAGGGGTTCATACTGATAGGTTAACTCATAGCTCTAAAGATTTCAGGTGACACTAACGACAATGCAATACAAAATGTTCATTGTACAAAGAGGAAGCCCAGGACTGGATCTCAAGTTGAGAGAGAGAGAGAGACATTTAAACACACAAAATCAGATATGACAAGGTGCAAACACCACAGTGTTCCAAGTGTCCAAGGAACACAAAACACAGAGTAACTAACTGAAGAGTTAAGAGACGCATTAAAGAGCGAGTGTTAGGGAAACTGAGCTTTGAAATGTGAGCAGTGCTTGCAGATGGAGCAGAGCAAGGCCGCCTCTGCCTGAAGAGGTTCAGCAGCGGCACTGGGATGGCGCCGAGCAAC
Source organism: Hystrix cristata (assembly GCA_004026905.1). Classification (NCBI taxonomy): domain Eukaryota; kingdom Metazoa; phylum Chordata; class Mammalia; order Rodentia; family Hystricidae; genus Hystrix; species Hystrix cristata. The sequence continues at coordinate 31,881 of PVJO010018085.1, read as the reverse complement.
ACAAGACACGAGCCAGCGCACATCATGGGATGGAGATACTGTGACGGTGTGGCACTGTCTGTGTTTCGTGTTAAGAAGTTTTGTGCTTCTCCAGAGGGCAGTAAGAGGACACCAAATACCATAATAACTTCACTGGTCATTTCTGATTTCAAAAATATACAATTAGGTTCATTCCTTTGCCTACAGAAATAATTACTAATGTCTACGTATTTATATTTTGAATAAAATATTATTTCAAAGGCTTATTTAGTCTGCCGCGGGCTCTTGAAGTACTCTAGCATGTTCAAAGAAAGACCATCCTTGTGAAGGCAAATAAAAAACAAATCAGAAAAGAAATAAAGTTTAAATCGATGGTGCTGTTTCAAAAATGTTCATTCAAAAATACTATTCTGCATGAAAATGAAAACAATTTACTCAAATTAAAATACATATTTGATTAGCTTTCAATCTACCTCATTGCTTCCTTTGTAACAAAAGGTGCTGCTTTTGAAAAACAGACTTCAATCAGAGGGTTCCCGAAGAAATTATTTATTAAACCTTCTATTTGAGATAACGTAGCTCTTTGATCTCTCATTTTAAATAGAGGAGTGGAGGCAGGGACTCAGTAGAGGATGTGAAAGACACTTCTGCATTTGGGAAATACACATGCAACAAACAGCACTCACAAAGAATCTTGGTTTTTGGGTTTTTGTTTTGTTTTGTTTTTTGTTTTTTTCTTCCCAGAGAATTTTATTCTACAGCTGCTAGTGAAGCATCGCTGCAAACAAAGGGAGCAATAAAGTGATGAACTGCTTTTTGTTTTACCAGGTTTCTTAAACCAGAACTACGTCCTTTCCACCCTTGACCCTGTACCTGCCAACCCTCCCACCCATTAATCCCTGAGGGGCTCATGAAAGCAAGCTGTAAACTCCAGGAGTTGTGCAGTCTGGAAGATTGCTCAGGACCATCTCCACCTTCCTGCCCCTTCCCTGACCCTGAGCACACGTCAACATTCTTGGCTCATCTATCTTGGCCAGGACACAGAGCTTCCTACCCTCTTTGATTTTGCTCATCACAAGTTTTCACTACTGACTTCTTGGGCTTTCACATACATTTAGGCTTAGGATACCATGGGACACTCACACGTTCCCTCTACCCATCCTAATCCTAAACATAAAGTACACCTCAACACTCCAGAGCTATTGAGAAATGCTCATTTGTTGTTTTTCTTCCCACTTGTAGATTGACTGAGGCTTCTAGAAGAAGACATTCTGTACGCTCACGTGTGTGTGTGTGTGTGTGTGTGTGTGTATGTGTGTACATTTGTACTACTATACTATCTAGGTTAGTAAAAAGGATTAAAATAATTGAAGGATATATTTCAAAATAAATTTGTGAAAAAAAGCAACAAGAGAAATTAGTGAAAGATACATTCTGAAAACATTAAACTAAATTGCTCACATACATTCACCTGTTCACTTTATAGGCATCCATACAATGAATATATAATACTTGCTATAAGCATACAAGTTTTTGGAAATGCCTAAGCTAGTCGCCACCAGAACAATATTTTATTTATATATTTTATTGAGAGTATTCTCATGAAAAATGTCAGTTAAAACAAGACAGTAGAGAAATAAAAAAAAAATAGTTCAAACAGAAAACTGAGATATTTCACATAGAGAGAAATCATACAATACAAATCAAAATGATATATTAATTAGGTCTGCAATTAAATATGTTTAAGCTGCTGGGGATTTAGCTCAGTGGTTAGAGCGCTTACATAGCAAGCACAAGGCCGAGTGAGTACTAAAAATAACAGACCTTTAAACAACACCTACCAAGGTGTTTGGCGCTATATTTAGTGAAGGTTTGTCTACATGATTGTTAGACAGCTCATGGTATAAGACATGGCTATGGCAAGCACAAACAAAACAAAACAAAAGGCTGCATGAAATCTGCTCATTAGAATGTTGTCCACCAACTAAGATAGTTCCTTAAATTTAATTATGTTAACCAGACTTTGTTTCATGATGAAAGGAAAACATCCAACCTCGAATGCATTTGTTAAGTTAATGTTTTTATGCCTAGTACTATATTCATGCCCCTTTTAATGATTACAGACCTCATAAAATGGATATTATGATTCAAAGAAGTTGGGCTACATGAGGTTAGTGAAAACAGACCATCCTATCTTGACTTTAACTAATTCTGCAGCTCAAGGAAACAATAAACAAGGCGGAGGCCAGTGTCTTACAGAAGTGTGTCTGCTCTTGCTGTTTCCAAACGTGTGTCGACAGCATCTGCCAGCAGGCCCAGGAAAGCACTGTGGTGCTCCATATCCTCTGTCCTTCATCGACTTCTCCCCTCAAAAACAAAAACGTCCTCAATGCTTCACCTATTGTCAATTAGCCTGGGAGACGGTCGGCTGTGCTGTGATGCAGTCTACCATCTATTACACTCATAGTACACATGCAAGTCTCTGAGATTATTTGTATCTTTAAGAGCTCTGGCAGAGAGCACAGTTAAACAGTTAGTGGGTGATTTGTGTCCACGAGGCCCTGGGTTCCATCACCACCACCAACACCACAATGGAAGAAGAGGAAGGAGGAGGAGAAGTGGAGGAGGAGAAAGTAGTAGTATCAGTTGTCCTAATTTTTCTTTAAAAAATGAACAGGAAATATTCCTGTTCATCAGATGAATTTTTCTGTCGCTTCGGGGAGGTTACAAAAAGGGAGGAGCCACATTTCTGCCCCCTTCTTCTTCATCCAGTTTCTGAAGGGACATTTTAAGGCTCATTGGCCTGGCACGGGAAGCTGTCTTAAAAGTGAGCCCAAAGGAAGCAAGCATAACTGCCAGGAGCCCCCTGCCTGTTTTTATGTCGTACAGGTTGTTCAGACAGGATGGAGCCAGGCGCTGGCCCTCTGAATCCGCTGCCCCGCGGAAGCGGGTGAGAAGAGACGTCCTTCGCTCCCGCGATGGTACCAGGAGAACAAGCAGGACTTACTGTGGCCCACAGTCCCCTCTCCCTGTGCATGCTGGGTGCTGGGACAAGAAGGACCAGAACGACTAAGACTCGCTCAGCATTCAGCCAGGGGTTGCTGTTTAACCACTTCACACCATCTAGGCTTTAAGCACAGCTGAGGTAGAGAGAAATTCTCCTGCACTTTGGCAAATACCAGCTCAATGTTAATGGAACACTCTCCTCATCACCTAGCTTTGCCGCCTTATTACATTACCACACACAGACGCAGCTTCTACTTCTTCTCCCTTAGAACCATTGTTTTGTTTGCTCTTATGAGTCCCAAAAATAGTGCCTAGAGGTTTAATGTCATTCACATTTGAATCAGAAGAATAATCAGGACAACAATAATTTATGAATAATGAAGTAGGCTTGGTGCCATATTAGAGAGAAGCTATCTTTAGTTTACAAAGACCAGGATAACATGGATTTCACAGAGGGAAGGACCACACAGCATTAAAGGGGCAGGCTGACGGAAGAAAGGATTGCTTACTAATGACTGTATGGGCACTGACAGGAAGCTGTGTGCAGCTTCCACTGCATTCCTGAAAAACAGATGATTAGGGAGAAAATCAGAGATCAAAACTATCATAACATGATCCGTGTCTCTGGACATGGGGTTAATTTTAAACTACAAGAATTTTCTAGATAGTAACACTGAAATTAGACCTAAACTTACCTTCATTTTCAGATGAATATATCAACAATAAATGAATGATGTGATTGTCAGATCCATACTTAACTGATGAAGTCAGATAGGAAAACTATAGAATTTGCTTATTTTTTATTTCACTGTTTCTTTACTATTCTTATTCAACCTACTTCTAAAATAAAGGAAGCGGGATTGAAAGGCATAATATTACTGAGGGTTGATAGCATCAAGATGAAGTTTCCAACCAGGAGTACAGCCATATTAGTGGTGTTTAAACTAAGCCCCATCTCGTCTCCCTCCGACCCTTCTTATCTTCCCTGCCATGACAAGTCTCACCGGTTCCTATTCATTGTATCTTGGGTCACTCACACCACCAACACAAGAAAGCAACTGGCTGCTACCGGGGGGATGCCCCATTGGACCACTCTGCTGGGCACTAGACATCTGAGGCAGCAGCCCCCTGAACTACTGTGCTACTTATCAGTTTCTCAACTGCCGGGGGGTGGGGAGATGTGCCTGAACATGGGGATATTCCTAATCAGACCTCTAATACTAGTTTTACATCTCTCGCCTGCTCTGTGATCTCCAGGCTTCCATGTACAACGAAGCTGTTGGAACAGACAGATGTTCTCTAGTCTTCTTCAGAAATATTTGTAGTAGTTTCCTCACTGCAGAAGTTCCCAACTCCTAATATTTATTGTAATCAGTGAAGAAACAGAAGATTCATTTCAGGGTTCTTATTTATACCTATGTGAATAAAAACCTCCAGTTAGGACTACTAAGAATCATTGTCTAAAAGATAATCTCAGCACTCTGGAAGGCCAAGACAGGAGGATCAACTTACTGAGACCTTGTCTCCAAACAAAAAAATGAAAAAGCGCTGGGAAGGCAGCTCAGGGCAAATACCCTGCGTTCAGTATGCAGTATCGCAAGCCATCAAGCAACCGGTAAGTCCTAGGTCATAGGTGACCCGTGCCATGTCAACAACAGTATTAGGTCCCCAGATTACAAACTCTGATGGGATGGTGGCAATTGTGGCTTTTGCATCCTGAAGTCACCGGACAGGGCTTGGGACATTACAGTCATTTAGTAATCCAACTACTTGATAAATAGCTGCCGAACAGAAATTTCACACTTTCTAGTTGTTCCTGCATAAGGTTTACAGGAAGAAGATATGAGATCAAGACAAAAAGTATGTTTATTTAAGGCCATGTCATTATAAACACACAAGAGTGACCTCAAATCTAACTGAACAGAGATATGAATCATAAAGGAGGACTTAATTATGCTATTAGCATAAAATTGTTCAGTTTCATCCAATTTTTTAAATTCTTTACTCTTACAGTCTATATTTTTCTCCATCTGACCTACTTTTTTTGTTTCACAGAGTACCACAGAGACAAATATTAATAAGAAAAATTGAACAAACAATAACAGTGAGATTCTCGTGCATTCAACATAGAGGTCATTCTGATATTTTTTTTACTAAGTCCTTCATTATTCTTTCTTGGTTTGTTTGTTTCTTTTTCAGGTGCCAGAGGAATTAAAAGTCAAAATATAAACTGATGTAAAATTTGTCTGTGCATTAAATCCCTGTTTAGAGTTTAGCAACAATGTCAAACATCCCCTATTAGGAAGCTATTAATTCTGGTAGCAGGAGCTCAGAATGAAGAGAAGAGGTTGTATATTGGTGTGTTTATTTTATTATGATGTGAAACACGCTCCTTTGCATTTAAATGGACACAAAAAGACCCAACCATTAACTCGGGGTTCATTAAAAGTAAGCATAAGCCTGTCCATTCATTGCATTCCCCCCAAAATCTCCTCTGGTGAAAAACAAAATCACGAGTGCCAACAGCTGGCTTTGCGTGACACCACACTGCCTGAATACCATTGTCTGATAGGCTTAATGTCACTTTTGTACTGTTACATACCACAGAGGGAGATGTTGAGGTGCATCCAGCAGGGTGGCTAACATTCTGTAGCTAATTGCATGCAGCTCCATGACAGTACTGAAGGAAGGACGGCCCTGCATATGTCTCAGAAGGGAATAGAAAGATATTTTGTTTATAGTCACCCATCTGTCTGGTCACAACAGAATTATATAGGAGTAGTGTCATGGTTTAGAGTGTCCTTCAAGAATGAATTTCTCTTTATCTGCATTCTAGCAGCTACCTCTTAGATACAGCCTAATGGACATGGTTTGTATCTTCCTTACTAATGATAATATATTTCATTTTCTAAGATTTCAACCAAAGTGAAATCCTAATAGACTCCATAACTAGATAGAGAACATTGCTTTGCAGGATGAAGGCCGAATTCATACTTTAAAAAAGAAAGCAGGAAAGGCAAAATGAAAAATCAAATGCCTACATTTCAATCCTGTCTGTTTGTTGCATTTCTGTGACAAACAATAGAATGTGCATCCTCTTATACTGGGAAGGACTTAAAACAGTATCTGGTCATAATGTTCCCTTTGTGGCTAGGTGAGGCACAGAGAGGTTCAATAGCTTGCCCAAAGTTCAGATAGCAAATGACAGCCAGACCTCCTGCGAGTTAATAGCAATACGCAAGCATATCCAACTGAGAAGCTGTTTTATTAATTTCTTCCCATTGACATTCGGTCGTGTAAAATGCTGTAACATTAATTGGACATTACAGACCCAAACAGAATGGCATAAAGCAAGACGGAGCCAACTCATGATGGATGAGCCACTTCCTCAGAGTAGCAGCATCTCCACCTCTCTTACGGCGCATGCAACTCTGCATTATAGATACTGCATCTTACCGATGTGCACCAGTGTCTACGTCCAAGTTGAGCATCCACTAGTATTAGGCATCCAGTACACACATACAGGCTGAGAGGATGAAAGTGGACATGAAAATATAAAATCAAAGTCCATCAGTCTAGTCCCAGAGTAAATCTGATTCCCTCAAACCAGAAATAGGTCAATTCAATAATGTGATAAAAGGAATGTTTTACCAAGGTGGGACTGATACGGCCCCAAGTCTCACAGTCAAAACTGGTTAATGAGACAATAGAACAGAGGGAATGAGAACCACCAATTGTCTCTGGTTTAGTTGGATAAGACTAAAGACGAACTCTAATGGCATTAGACTTACCTGTATTTCCGTTCTTGAGTCTCCTTCACCTATACATACCAGCTTTTAGCTTTCCTCAGGGACTTACTGCTATGTGACACTGCCATCTACAGTGGTGTCTCAGTTTCCTTAATGGCTCTATTACCACCTGATATTGAATACTTGTCCATGAATTTCTTTGTTCATTGTCTATCTTGCCCACTAGAATGCAAGCACAAAATTGCCTTGCTCGCCCCGTATGTTCAGTCCCTAGTACCTCACACACATGTTAAAGAAATAAGTCAAACATAAGTGACCCATGTCAAACATGAGTGATGTGCAGAATTATAAGAAACACTCGGTGAAAATGTGACCTTTCTATAAAATTACTCATTACACTTTATCACTAGTAAAATTCTTTCTGGTTAATTTGTTTCCATATAACCCAAGTTATGTTGTTTGATAATAAAGACTATTGTCTCTCTTTTTTGCATTAATAGTTTACCTAAACTCAAAGCTAACTAGATGTGGCTGATTAAACTCATTTAATCCTCTGTAATCCCGCTGGTGTCTGTGGCAGGCTCCAGGATGCCTACCCAACGGCTGTGCCTAGCGTCTTCCTCAATCAGAGTCAACCCCAAACTGCTATTCTCTCTAGGTATGAACCTAGAACTCTGTTATCTTTGGAAGAGATCATTCAGATAGCAAGATTATTATAAAATATCAAGCCATTCTCCTTTTTCTAAAGGTATAATTACAACCTAATGACATCTGTATAGGAAACATGTTTAGTAAACAATAACCAAGATGATTCTTCATTTCTTACATTGACGTTTCGCCCATAAACAATCCTTGCTGATTTAACTTGTGTTTGTGGTAGACTGTATGAATGCCTATCGAAACTTCCCAGCAGCTTCCTTCTGATCATCAGAAGCTCAATTTCAATAATACCCAGTCATGAAAGCCGCCGAATTAACTGCCTCTAGAACATGGCTCTATATAGATTTTTGATTATTTAACACTATATCTCCTTATTAAGTTCTTATTTTTAACTGAAAAACCCATCATTATTCTTCTCTAGTTGAAAGAAAACATCTTTTTAATCAGTGCTCCTAATTCTTAGTTATGAGTTAAAATTATAAGATTGTTTTATAAATCTTTATTCAAGGAAGGGGAGAAATTTAAGTCAGGAATTTTCGCTCTATGTTTATCATATGAAGAATAAACAGAAGGCTCTGCTTAAAGCCTATTTCTTTACTGGAGGAATCCTTGTTTGCACACAATTTTGGCATTTTCAGATAGTTCAAAAATCTTTGTATTATCTAGAAACCCAAAGGGCAGGCCAATTCTGGAATTTTAATTAAAATTCTAAAAGGAGTTTTCATTTGAGTATGGTGACAACTGTCTGGAATAATGAATGCAACATTGTACTCTGTCTCCTCCACAATTGAAAGGCATCTACCCATAAAGATCGGGATATGACTGAAGGGCTGCCAGAGAGAGACAGAGGAAAGTGTGTCAATTAAGTGATTTAGAAAAGTAATTCCTTGTCGCTTTGGGGGGAGGGTTTGTGCCTATCAGCATTTTAAAAAATACAATAGTGACACCATTTGTATAATCATTCATCAATTAGGTACAGCAGGCCACGGAGGAAACGGATTGCTTGAAATGGACTACCTTGATCAATATAAATTTAACGATGATAATTTTTAAATTAGGAACATTAAGAAAAAGTTGGCTGAAACTTTGGAGTGTTTCCTTTTATAGTTCTGGTGTTTTCATTCCTTTTTAAAAAGCATCAACAGTTTTTTTGAGTGACAAAAGCATTTAAATGGTTGCTTCAAATGTTGTGAAAATAACAGCAAATGTGAACAAATTCAGTATGTTTTCGGGTTTCTAATCCTGCACAAGGTAGAATATTGAAACATGACTGTCACCAACTAATATTTTGTTTATTAAAAGCATTATATGCTGGACCTATCTATAGTACTGTAATGAAAATGACAAATTATGTTGGAAAAAACCTCCATTTTATCCTTGCATTTGAAAATATAAACATGATGTGAATCATAATGGAAAAACTCTGAAAATGTGCCATTGAGGGGATGGGAATACTTAGGATTGTTATTATCTTGATGAATTCATCTTTAATATAATCATTCCTGTTCCTTTGGGTTAATGTTTCTATAATACATCTTCCATCGCTTTATTTTCAACAAGCCTGAATCATTATGGTTGTGGCAAGTCTCATGTAGATAGCAGAAAGTTGGATCATGCTTTTTAATCCATTTTCTCGACCTATTTTTGGGTTTTTTGTTTGTTTGTTTTGGAGCTGGGGATCAAACTCAGGGCTTTGTGCTTGCTCGGCAAGCACCTCTAACATCTGAGCTAAATCCCCAGCCCTTCAGCCTGTTTTTAAATCAGTAAATGAATGAGTAACGCCTCTCTCTTCCCATTAGACTAAGGGTTGCTGTCAGCAGCAGGGATAACAAGGCCTCTCCTCCTTCCACAGTGCCAGTGGAGTTGCCACAGGGAGACAGAACATCTACCCATCCTGTATCACACAAACTACAATCAAAAGAAAGCAAAAGTGGGTATTTTAATACCAGACAGAGCAAGAGCAAAGAAAGAAAAGGACCAAATACAGAGAACGGCACCATATAATCACAAGAGTCAAGCCACCAACAAGGCACAGCCGTCTTAAAGGTGTCTGCACCAAGTACAGAACAATAAAATCAATCACAAAACTGCTGTCGAAGCCTTCAACAATCCTCTATTGACAACTGATAGAATAACTAGACAAAAAAAATTAAAAAAAATCAGCAGACATACAGAGGGACTCAACGACATCCACCTAAAATATCTAACTGACATGTATAAAACACCGAAGAACATCAGAGCACATACACTTTTCACACATGCAGAACAGACACCAATATGGACCGTATCCCAGTTACACACCTTCCATATATTTAAAAGAAATAGAAACACACCAAACATACTCTCCAGTCACAATGGAATCAAGCTAGAAATCAACAACAGAAAGAATACAGGAAAAATCTCCCATTTGGAAGCTAAGCAAGGTGTTAATAAACAATGCATAGCTTAAACAGAGATTAAAAAGTATACTGAGATGAATGAACACGAAGTATAAATACCAAATTTTGTGTCACACAGCTAAAGTCATGCTGAAAGGAAAATTTATAGCACTAAATGCATACATTGGAAAAAAATGTCTCCAGTCAATAATCTAAGCCCTCTCTCAAAGAAACTAGAATAAAGAGCAAAATAAACCCAGAGCAAGCAGGGAAAAGGAAATAATAAAGACCAAAACGAATGGAGTAGAAAATAGAAATGTAATAGAGAATATCCACAGAAGGAAGAGCTCGCTCTTTGGAGAAAACAATGAAATGGACAAACCTCTAACAATGGAAAACAAAGAAGAAGAGAGAGAAGATATAAAGCTCCCTATGAGGAAGAAATTGGAAATACTCCTTGCTCACACTTGTGATGTGTAATACTTAGCATCAGGCCAAATGCTACACAATTAATGCCATTCTTCAAAGGTGGTTAATGTCTCTTTCATAGTATTTTTAAAAGTAATATCCTAGGGGCTGGGGTTTTTGCTCAGTGGTTAGAGTGCTTGCCTTCCAAGCACAAGGCCCTGAGTTCGATCTCCGGCACCAAAAAAAAAAAAAAAAAAAAAAGTAATATCCTACAGTGAATGCGCAGTTATTTTTTCATATAATTTACAGTACTGCAACATCAACTAAGTAATACAATGCTTTTTCGTGATGACGAAATTTTAAGGGTGAAGGTATAAATAATGAATAAGTGTCCCTAGCATTGGGATATTGTTTCTTTTGTAATCACCAGCACATTCCCAGCATCGAGAACAGTGTCCACTGTATCTCAGAGACAGTCAATATTTGCTGAATGAATAATTGAAGAAACTCAACATCGGAAGGGGTACAAACAGCATAAATTAGAAAACAGACCGGGAGTTTAGAATAAATGCTTGATTTTAGCAAAAAGAAATCCATAAATCAGAGCAAAAGTCATGCAAAGGATAGAAAAGTTGAGAATGGAATCTTGCCTATGTATAAATATGGCATAAATTTTTGCTCCAACTTTTCAATGTCCCTGCTGTATTTCAAGTCTACTCAGATATATGAGTTACACGTCATTGGAAATCTGCTCTATTTGAATGAGATTCTTTCCCCTGATATTCTGCAAAAATTATTGCAAGACTTACCAAAAGCAAACTTTAAATAAACTGACCTTAGTAAAATGTGGTTTGAAATACAGAATAAAAAAGATTGGAGATGTGCAGATGGCTTATTTTAGAAACTTAAATGATTTAATATAGTAATAATTTCTGAGACGGAAATTGAGATTCAATGAAGCATGCACGTCCTCTTCTACATTATCTGCAACAGTGCATGTAATTTGCACACATTTAATTAACTAATAAAACCCCTATCAGCAACATCAGGTTCGGAAATGTCATTGTTGATGACATGCTGCTCCATCAGAATTTGGTTGAGTGTATTTTGTTTTGTTAACACTAAACTTACAACATTCTAAGTGTGCTGTCTAGCACTTTTACTTGCTTTCATACATTTCTCAATTGATTTAAAATTTTACACATAGGAGATTGTACACATAGGAGATAACTTATACAATTCTATACATGCAACGTGTATAGAATTGTATAACGTGTGGCCTAACGTGTGATTCAAAGAAAAACCAAGGAAGATAAAGGAAGCAAAACTACAAGTGGATGCTAGACTACAAATTGGGTTTTGCTACAGACTAATTAGGTGCAGAGTGTATCTCACACTCCACTATTTGGATCGCTTTGATCCTTCCTCCTTGATACAGGACCTTAGTAAAAGCATGCAGGTATTTCTATGAAATTCACATCTCGACGGCTGACAACAGATTACGAACAATATTTCCCGCCTATATTTCATATACCACAATAAGATTTTATGACATACTGAGCCCTACTCTTCCCTAGAACTGAAGGAATGAAGAGAAAAGCCATCATTATCCCCACAATGCCAAGGATATAGGGTCAGTTTAGTCCAGGAAGAAATGATAGTAGGAACTTGCCAGGTGAAAAGATGGAAGGCAATGCAGACATTTCTGTTCATGAACAGAGGTCCACTTTCCTACTGCCCAGTCAGAATTAAAATCACTGTTCTCTTAAGGTAATTATATTAAAAGTTCCTCTAAAATTTATAATCTATTTTTCATTAAAATGCAACTGTGACATATATGACATTTCTGTGGACCTAGTTTTCATTGTTGGAATCGAAGATTTTGCCTCATGAGTTGATTGGCTTAGAAGCAATCATATTGGAAGCAGGTGGGCAAATGAGAAGGCTGGTTAGAAAGAACGCCGTGCACAAGGCACTGTGAACAGTGCTGTGGAGTCCTTCTTGCTTGAAAGCAAAATACATGAGTTCAGCTTTGAGGTAATAAGAAAGTGGTTTGGAAATGACAGATTGAGGGTTAGGTAGAAGATCTACAAAGCCAGATTGATCAAACCTGACACCACAAGATCAAGCACTGAAGAGAAAGAGCCAAATGAATTTCTTTGTCAGTAACAGAGATTAGAAAATGCCAAGTACTTATGTCAGGAGGGGGGTTGGGAGGATGAAAGAAAAATCCTGAGTTCCTCTCTGGAGGGATGACTGTGAAGTCAGCTGCGGGAGGTCCCAATGAAGATGTGCGGCCAGTAGTGGGACGGGCTGGTTCACTGCTTGGCAGATCAGAAACTACAGCTAATCGTGTGGGTACCTGCTATGGGCAATGCACTGGTGGCTCAAGTAGCAAGAAAAAGACATGGATGGAGAAGGTGTAGAAAAAGAATGTGGAGCTAAAGCTACCACAGTGGAAAACAACTATAGAGAAGGAGAGAGCAAACAAATGGGAAAGACAAGGGGAATCAAGTAATGAAGGGAGAAATGATATAAAACTGAAATGTATGCAGTAAGACAAAGTACATCAGAGAAACACAGAAGACTGAGAAGTGTGTCCCTTGCTGTATTATATGCTCAGTGTGTATAATGAGCCAACCATGGCAAAATATGCAATATGAGAATCTGATTACATATGCATAAGCTGTGTGTGTGTGTGTGTGTGTGTGTGTGTGTGTGTGTGTGTACACCTGAAGGAGAACTAAAGATATACTGTTTTAAATTTCAGAGGTATTTCATTGTTTCACTTAATTCATAATATATCCCTTCATTTTTAATAGATTAAAAGGGAGGAAACAGCTCCTAAATGTCACATTCAGCAATATGTACCACCAACAATTAACCCTGAACAGAAACTTTATTAATATATTTCCTTAAAAAAAAAACTGGAAACAAAAAATTTTCCTTTGACTCTTAAAAACTATTGACTTACCAGGCGTCGCTATGGATTTCCAGCTAGCTGCTCTGGCTGCATGAAATACATTTGCTATGAACTTTACTTTTCAGTTCTAATTCCTGTACATGGTGATTAAACCAAAAAACATTTTCTTTATTCACCAAGTTTCTAGCTGGCAATTTTATTAGTGATAATTACTAAGACACAAAATCCACTGCCATCATTTAGTACTTAAGAAATGTCTTCATAGACATACTAATAAATTTTGCAGCCATTTAAGAAACAGTCATTCATCAGAATAACTTTGATTTCTCACTGTCGTGACCTCTCTTTCCACCTAAAAATGAATACTTGCACTGTTAGGCAGAAGTCAGTGGGGTAAGAAAAGTTCTGAAAATTAAATTTGTACTTGCTAAGCAACGCATTTATTTAAAAAGATGTAGAGTGTTTCAAATTTTAATAGCCACTTGAGTATTCCCTTGAGAAACATTTATTTAGGACAAACCATATCACAGTTGCCTCCCAAAGATTAGTAAAGCTAGTCAGAACATTGGAAAATCTGTATCAGACCACGAACTCTTTTTTATAAAGTCACTTCCAAATTCCTGTTAAGATTCAGTTCAATCTAATTCCACTCATATTTATCTGGAGTTTATTAAGTGCCTAAAGTACCTGCAATTGAAACCACTGTACAATAATTTTTAAATAGAGGCATTGAGACAATATACATTTTGGTGCCTTTCCCTCGAAGTCATATGATCCCGATGCAGAAAGGAATGGTTCCTTCTTGCTGTGTACTCTTCTTTATGGTGGCCTTACAGCCTTTCATCAGATCAATCACAGGCAGTGTGTTTCTGGGCAGTAGCATGATAAGCAGACAGGCTTCTGGACCTGTCACTTGGAAACTTACAAGCAAAGAGGTTGCCTCAGAAGAGTGAAAACGTGCTAGATAAACAGTGGCAGCACTCAGGTCCAGAATTCTCTCCAGGAGGACATGCGAGCCAAAAAACATGGGAGTAAACACCCACACATGGGTTCCTGTGGTCACTCATTCGTGAAGTGGCCTTGGACAGAAACCTGGAAAAGATACCACGGAGCCAGCGGGCCCCAGAGGAGCCCCCGCAGTACCGCCATGGTGGACTACGAACAGATGACCTCAGTTCACCACAAAACAGAGCTCTCTTTCAACAACTAAGTGGTAACACCGAGTCTCAGGACTTGGTGTGACCATCTAGAGACAAAGGGAAGGGCAACAATGGGGAGTGAACAAAACACTCAGTTGTGATTCTACAGATGAATGATTCTTCTTTTCTTGGAATTCCACCAGTTGTGACCATCTGCTTCGGCAATGTCTCCGTCTGAAGGCGTGCTGACCCAGGGACTCTGTAAACTCCTTTTGCCCCTACTGACATCAGGTTTTTACTTTCGGAATTTTTTTACCTAACCATTCCTGTTCTTGTATCTCTCATCCATCTTCGTCTGTTAGAATTTGCTTAATCTTACATCTCTTAATAGAATAAGAGGTATTTCTTTAAGCAGCAAAACCAAAATTTTTTTCAGTTACATTTTGTGTAATTTTGAAATACTGTTTTTCTTTCTGACTATATGTAGTACCTATACATTGTAGAACATTTGGAAAACATTTTCTAACAAGTGAAGAAAGGATATATTTTATCTCCTGCAGTTGTATAGCTGATGGATAATGCCTCATACTGCCTCATCTACAACTCTTGAACATTTATGGCATTATGGTTTATTATGGAAATAACTGATGGCTTTTTCCTCTAGATGAGAATCTTTTCATGTCATAGAACGAGCCCAGCAGAACAGGAAGGGCCAGTGCATGTCCTTTTGTCTTCCTTCTGTCCTAGGAATCTGTGGGAAGGAATTAGCAACAAAGGTGGCGGAAGCAGGCCACCAGATGCTCCCCAGGTCTTGCTCAGTATGCTGGAAATGAGGTGGGAATAGAAAGCAGAGTTTTGAACATGTTCTTTCTTTGAAACTCTTGGAGGAAAACTCATCCTGGTTCTTACAGTCTAATGCACAGCATGAAGGTCTCAGAAGTTCAAACGAGAAGAAAGGAAAAGCCACACTGTTTGAATTCTGCTTGGAACCGAGGGCCCCGCAGCCCTGCTACAGGATGGGCCACCTGAGTTGATGGAAAGATAAAAACAACTACCAGTCTACAGAAGGTATGTGTAGCACCAGGCACGGGGAGGCAGCAAGAGGGCCACATTCTTCAGATTTCAGGAGCAAACGCAAGCAGGATTTCAGAGAATGTAACCAATTCCACGGGAGATCCAAACACTCAAACGCCAGAACCAGAGCACCGGCCATGTGGTGAATTCAGCAGCACCAAAGGGCCTGTATGACCTCACTGCAGGCCTGCGTGTCTCGTGTCTCTCCCCTTAGAAAGGAACAGGCAGAGGAATAACTGATAGAGAGCTGAGCCTTGTACTTATTGGTATTTATCCAATGGAAAGTACATGTAAATCGAAACTGACTTTAGAGAAGAAACAATGTACTGTTAACCAATTTAGGTCACTCCTGTCCCACTCTAACTATCCCCCCCTAGCAGGGTGAGACATCTAAAGAAAATTAATATTATAAAAAATTTAAAAGATCCTATTTTCCTACACAACTACTTTGTAGGTGCTCAATTTCTTTTATTCACCTGCACACACAATGCACAGCAGGAATCTCATATTTCACAACTCATATTATTTTGTAGGCACTCAGATCCCTAGATTATACTGTACTAAATGTGGGCTACAGTGAACGTCCCTCTCATTCTTTGTACCTCTTTATGTCAACTTTCATGTGATGAGCTTTTGTCACCTACTCACACATCTACTCTCCAGCCCTGGACACCCATCCAGAGGGCGGGCCCTGTCTCCACGTCTGACTCCTGTCTCATTTGTCTCCTCTTTCATTGCACAGATTGGCAGATCCACAGTCTCTGACTCTCTGCTGCAACCTCATTCTTGACAATTATCATTCTCTAAGTGGTTTTCAATCTGGGGTTTCAATGAACCTTCCGGTCTCTACTCTTTGCTCAGTAGGAGACACTCTTTACCCTGCTCTGATGTTTTTAAATTGGAGATAACAGCTTCTGGAATGATGTTTCTTTTTGGAGTCTCTTTAGGAGCAAGAGATTTTCGTTACAACCCAGTTCCTAAGTTTCTTCTTTGGAAAAACTCTGCTCTTCTTCCAGCGTCTTGGGGGCAAGTTATAAAAATTCGAAGTTTAATACAGAAGCAGAAGTAGAACAGCCTGTTTTCTACAGAATTCTCTCCCAACATGTTTAAAGTTTTAAAATCTGTTTTCCTTGTCCGATTACTTGTCACTTATTTAAGATAGTAAATTTTGATGGTAGAGATCAAGAGAGCAAATGGTCAAGATGTTCTGCATCTATTCTGCATCGAGCAGAATGACACACTGCAGAAAGATCCACAAGCCTCTCTGGTTGTCAGCTTCCTTCCCTTTCCCCAGACAAATGACATCAATAAGCTCTGCCTCAGAACTCACATGGCCTTGAAATGTTTATTCTTATTAGCAATTACCTTTTCAATTCCTATTTCCAATGGCTCAGACTTCTTTTACATGTTGCAAATATTCTTCAAAATATAAATAATGTTATTTAAACTCTAGACACAATGATGACATTTTATATTTTACCTCTATTTTGCATATCTAATTTTTTACATGTCTTAGATAATATCAACATACACAAGTCCATATTCTAATGTAATGAGGAGAAATATGGTCAGCAATATAACAATTTACATCTTAAACACTACATTATTAAGTAAAAAATATTAATTTTGCCTAGAAAATATTATGGTTATCTGGTATTATCTGCTCTGTTCATGGAGGTGGAGTCAAACATTAAACAAATTAATATTGTTAGGATCCTACAATAGATCTCCCTTGTTTTTATTCACAGATAATTCAGTAGCGGATAATGGAAAACAAATTTCATTACAGTTCCAAACAAATGAACAAGAAGAGTTAACATAAAATTAAAAGATACACATAAGCAATTACAAAATCCCAAAATTTTATTCATCAACAGTTGTTCATTTGAGATGTACCTTTTAAACTAGGTAGACACACCTGCAGCACATGAAAACCACCTAAACCAGACCCAAAACTCCTCCTTGCTCAGCTGGCAGAAATTCAGTACACAATGAGCATGATTCTCTCCGAGGGAAATGGAATGACCTGCGCTGATTTCACAGCTACCAGATTATCCACCAAATAGAGGAAACTGGGTATGCATTACAAATGCAAATAGCAGGAGGGAATTTACTTTCTTATTTCTGTTTTCTGAAAACTTCAGATTAGGAGTGGCCACTCAGAAATCTGCCCTGAGGATTCATCGAATTCTCCTAATGCTGCTTCCTGAGGTCACCTGGTAACCCCAGATCTCAAGCAGAAACTCAGTTCTATATAATAATCAGATACACATTTCATCCTTGCACCTGTATCCATCTCCCAACAAGTCAATTCCATGTACTGGTCTCAACATGATTACATTATTGACATTTCTCAGCTGAAAGGCTCCTGCAAATACCATCCAATTTTCTAGCTCTTTCTGAAAAGATCAAAAGATACACCTTGCATAGTCGACAAGAATTTAGACTGATGGCTGTCTTTTGTCTTGAATACCAATGCTGTTGACTGTGTCTGCCTGGAGCTAACAGGTAAGTCTCTGATAACTAACTGCCTTCAGTCTACCAAAGTGACTTTTACTGGACATAAAATATGTTTGTGTTTATGAATGCTTTTTCAGCTTGAACGAGCTTGAGGCAATGATCTTCAGGGCTTCCTAATTAGGGAGGATGGCACGCCGAAGAGAAACCTTGCCCTTGGACCCCAAACATACATCACGCTTGAGGGAAATGGCATCTCCACTAGATCATGGCTCACATTCACGGAGCCATTTTCGATTGTAGGCTCAAAGTCTGAATTTACCCAGAGCTCTTGCCACACACTTTGTTCAAGGAAGTTTCCAGGAACTCTTGTTCCACTGGAAACAAAACGTGTGTGTTATATGTCACTACATATTACTGAAAAGTGAAGATTTCTTAATGAGTCAGAATCTTAATTGTACAAATTCACCTAAAAGGATGGTATTATTTCATCCAGCTTCATTTAGCATCTTGTAACAAATGAGGGCCATATCTCTTTCTGTCCTTCTGGTCTCACTGCATAGTCCAGGCTTACATTTATAAATGGCATTGTGACATTTCCACCTGCCCGTGCTTCAGGTACAAGTATAAAATTAAACTCATCTTCTCCTTAAAGCCCTTTCTCAAAGAATCCTTATTTCTAGTTCAGCCACAACTATTCTCTGAATCCATTGTTCAGTATCACGGAGCCTCCATCCACAGCCAAGGTCCAATATGGTTGACCCTCAATGAACTATCGCCAACTCCTACTTTTCACATCCCAGCATTTCCCACGCCTACCCCATACTTCCTTTTTATTTCCCTTCCCCGGTACTCTCTAGGCTCACCGTGCACTAGGACCTAACCATTCCAGGACTGGACTACTCTAACATCTCCCTGTCTCCCGATTCCCATTCCAGATTTCATTCTTTAACAGCTGCACCGTTACGTCTTAATGTGAAGCTCTAGTTGGATCACTGCTCTGCTCAAAGGCTTTCAAAACATTCAGGTGCCCTGGAGTCACACAGTATTTCACTTGGATCAAAGCGACTCTGAGTGCCTGCCCATCGATACCCCAAGCTCTTCCACTGTGGATCTTTTCACGGCACTTCACTGGCCCATCTGATACAAATTCCAAAATGCTCATGTTCCCTTATTTCTCCTCTTTACCTCCCAAATCCCATTTATTCTTTAAGGCTACTACCAACATTACCACTTCCGTGGATAGCTTTCCTGATTTGCCCAAAATGTTATAGCGCCCCCTTTCGAATCTGTCACTTCCTGTCACATCCTACTTCACTGTGTCATGCATGTTCATGCCCTGCTGCCTTTTACCTCTAAACGACAGGCATACACACCGGCTGAAACTGGCTTTTTACTTCCCAGAAAATGTTTCTGTCTCAACAATAATAAGTAGTTATGCCAAGTCAAATTATAAAATGGGAGAGAAATGGGACGATGTTAATATTTATCAAGATATGAATAATACTGCCTACTTTTGAAGAAACTGAACCATCTCTCCCGCCTGTGACCAACCTGAGGGCAGGTGATACACTGAGTGAGTCTTTACAGTTCCTTTACATTCAGTGAGTTGAATATAACTGCTATCATGAATGTTTTGATTGCTAAGAAATGGATAGTGTCACCTGGGATTTCCTTCTTTCCTGGAAGTTCCCACCTGTTTTCTGAGGCGCCTGTCTCTCAGGCTTTCTCACTTTTCAATTACACACGGAAGGAGACAGAGAAAGGCCACCATGGCCCTCTTCACAAGCTGAGTATCTTCATACTCCTTCTTCTAACCTCACTTAATAATTTAGAGCAAATGATGGCACCTTTTTTAAAAATATTTTTAAGCTACCAGTAGAAGCTCCTCTTTTTGTGACTTGTCTTTTAAATCATATAAAAGCAATTGAATCTACAAGGCCCAGTTCCCCCTGGATTGTTCGGCTCCTGATCAGCATATCATCCTACATTCCTAGTCACCATGCGCCAGAGGATCTCTACAACTAAATGGCTTAGTCCTGGGACTCCGAACTTAAATCCTTGAAAACTAAACTAATGGTCAAAGCAAACATGCTTCAAATAAAGGCCTGGGCCTTGACAAATGAGTATATTTGCTTGCTTCTTAGTTCTTGTCTGATTCTTAGAAAAATAGATCATAATATACCAAATCTGATTTACCAAATCAGTTCCTTGGAAAACATCAAGGCTTCCACTAGCTTCTCCTTATACTATCTATCAAAGACACAGCTCTGTGACTAAAAGCCGTTATTTAGATTAAATATTCTTCCTTAGGAAAGATGCATATGAATTTTGTCAGAGACAGATGAGAAGGGATTGCAAGAAAAGCAAAGATTGTGAATATTTACATCCATATAGCAAGGAGGGAACACTAAAGGAGTGAAGGTAGTGAGGGACATTAAACATAATAGCCAAGATTTCCACCCAAGTTACCTGTACTACTTAGGTGAGTAATCATGCGCGGAAAAGCAGATGACCCAGAGGGCACAGCGTGCTGGGGAATCGCCTGCCCCAAAGCATAAATCTCGGAGTCCTAAAAATGCCAAGTAACACTCTCACATAAAGCAAGCAATTGTTCTTCAGTAACCCAGTCACTTATTTCTCACACCTTAGCATGCCATGCACTGTTTCCAGGCTGCATGAAAAAGCTCAGGGTGTAATGGGGAAAAACGAGCGCGTGCAGCAGCAACGTTATTACATGTGCACAAGGTACTTGATGGTGTCTACACTGGGCGCTCATCCATAGTCACCCGGAGACGCTCCTTTCATTGTGCTACAAGTGTCCTTGCGCCTCATCCTGAGGGCCCTTTTCTAGGGGTTCCTCTTCTTCCTGAGGACCCGACTTCAGTGCTGGGTTCACTCTTCTCTACTCAGTCTCGGGTGAGCTCATTTATGGCTTTATAAACCATCTTTATGCTAAGAGCTTCCAAATTGATCATTCTGGCCCCAATCTCTACTCTCCAGACATCTATCTCCAACTATTTCTGTGTATGTCTAAAGGTATCTCCAATCATATTCCCTCAAATCAAGCCCTCCATACGAGCCTTCAGTTTTGCTTTTCTCGTAACAGACACCATCACGTATGCTTAACTCTCAACACATCAGAAAAGCATAACGTAAAACTAGTGCAGAACCTCCTGCTTACTAACACCTTAGCCTGAGCTGTCTTACTGCAAACCACCCCCATCTGTTACCCGGGTCAGCGCTCCTCAAACTCTGATGCTTACATAAATCACCTGCGCATATTCTGCTTCGGGGCTCAGAAGTCTGCATTTCCAGGAAGATCCCAGGTAATGTACAGCTGCTGAAATTAGAGACTGCGGGAAGAGCCTCCTAATTCTCTCTGATTCCTTCTCTGCCCACAACCCCAGAAGCCTTCATCACAACAAAATCAGAGCAACTGTATTTATAATGCAAATCTTGTTAGTGCCTTCCCCCGCTCAAATACTCCAGAGACTTTGCAACTCACTTGAACTAAAATCTGCTGCAAAAGCTGGCACCTGTCAAGCTCTGGGCATCTTCCTTCCACTCCCCTTCCCTGACTGCGGTCCAGCCAGACGGATCCCTTTACTGTTTTTCCAAAATGTCAAGCGCATTCCTATATGCCTGGAAGGAGTTTTTCCCAGAAGGGCACATGAACTGCTGTCACTTTCCCTCATTCTCTGGACCTTCTTACAGTGAGGAATGCAGCACACATGTATGCTTTCCAGAGCCCACCTTGCCACAGGTGTCTCCCTAACACTCACAGCTCACAGAGCTCCCTAATAGTCCATTAAATATTCACATTCTTATCATGTGTCGTCCCTGATGAGAGAGCTCTGTGGAGGGTAGAAATTCAGATACTCAGTATATTAGGAACTCAGTAAATATTTACACAACAGAAGAACATATATTGAACATGATAATATAAACAGATTAATGTTAAAAGACATTAACGTTAAATATTAGATGTTTTTGTTAAGCTTCCTTTTTATGGTTTTAGTTATGTAATAAGACTGTATTGTGCTCCACTGTATGCCACTGAATGAATATCAGCATGTCACCTTTAGAGAATCTAGTAGCAAACATTTCCCTCTCCCAACACCCAAAGAAACCACGCATTTTGTACTCTGCATCTGTTTGGGGCAGGAAGTGGGGATTGTGACTCAACTAAGGCTAACTCGCTTTCGTGGGATGAATCCACTTACACAAAAGCTACAGTTTAGTGGTTATAGAATTAGCTTCAGAATCAGTCTGAGATGAAACATATTCAGTTTTGCCCCTGGAAGAGCTGTTCCACGCTCAACCTTGTTTTCCTCAACTATTAAATAGGCAAAATAGCATTACTGCCTTAAATTGTTTCAGAAACAAATTAGATAATGCATATAAACAACCTGCCTCAATACGAGCCAAAGAAAATACACAATACCAGACAGATGTACATACATAGCTTGTTCAGTTGTGAAAATTTTCATGGAGACTTCAAATCAGCAAACTCAATTTGCTCTAAAAAGTTTATGAAATGTAAATGGCCACAATCATTAAATTAAGTGATATTTAAATTGTTTAAAATGTTAGATACATTGTATAAGAAATTGTAAATTGCCAGGCAAGGGAACACACACAATCCCAGCTAGACAAGGCTAAGGTAGGAGGATTGCAAATTGGGCAATTTAGAGACCCTGTCCCTAAAAAAGGGCTGAGGATGTGTATTTGCATACACAATACCCTGGTTTCAATGCTTGCTACTGCAAGAGAGAAAAGAGAGAGAGAAAGAAAGAGAGAGAAAGAGAGACAGACAGACATTGTAAACTACAATAATCTAAATATATCCTAACAATCCCCACTGCTATGTTAACAATAATTTGTGAAGTTTATAGTACTCGATTTAAAAAACATAATTTTTAAACCTTAGAGATTTAAAAATTTTCATTAGTGTCTATAGACAATATTCAATTGAATATATATACCATAATTTAGTTGTTCATTCATCCACTGATGGACACTTGGGCTGCTTTCACCTTCTGATTAGTATAAATTGTACTACTATGAACACGCATATACACAACTTTGAGTACCTCTTCCCAATTTGGGGAGAATATATCTAGGAACAGAATTATAATTCTGTGTTTGTCAGGAACAGGCAATGAGAATATATTCTGGAGATGTAAATAAGTATGAATATTATAGTGGCTTGAGTGATACGTATTTTTACAAGTTAAAGATGTGTGTGATATTGAATACCCGCATATTTAAACTGTTTTCAATCTTCATCTGTACAAATGAGTACATATAACTAATGTTCTTAAAAAGGAAATTTTCAAGTGTAAGTCCAGTATTAACAATGATAGTCTGGGTCACACTCGGTTATACCATGTTAAAGCAGAGATAATGCTGCAACGTGGCCTACCTGAAGGTTCTTTAAACTACAAATAAAAGAATAACCTAATTGTTAGAATATTTTGCATGGCAGTTTCCTCATCCGCAAAAAGTCACAATTCTATAATAATACAGCATTAGTTTAAAATGGATGCTCTTTGACACAAATAGTTTCACAGTATGAAATGTGATTGTCATCTATATATGGTTTCACATTGCTTATCAAAAATAAGTGAATGTCAGTAACATCTATTTTGAATGCTTAGACATGTCTAAGAAAGCCATTTTATCATTATCTACTTTGCAGGGTAGCAATGTGTTTACAGAATACAGCCCTGCACACAATATCAATTAGGTTATATAATGCATTGTGGTTCTTCTTATATTTTTATTTTATTAAAAAACCTGGTATTAATCATTGAGAATATGACAACATTAGCTAGAGTTTAATTATTTTTATTTTTATGCAAAGAATAAAATTAATATTCTGCCTGTTGGTCTTGCTATTTGCTGTTTACACACTAGTTTAACAGTCGCATTTGAATTTTTTCAAGTATAATGACATTATTCTATGACATGAAATGTGTTTTCACTTTCTGTGTAATTTTGCTCCTAACAAACCTCCTGTTAGATCCAGACATTCCTCATTTGATGACCAGATTCCGTCCTGTACTTAGGTGGTTAAATTGGTCACTAAAAGAGGAATCCAGAACAAAGAAATGGTCAAAGGAAACTCCAACCTGATGACTTTGCTGTTATTGGAATAACTCTTACATGCAGTACCATAATGTACAACATAAAATAAAACTACAATACTGTATTGTACAATACAATCAGCAGAAATTAAAGTACTGTATAAAAAAACTAAAGTACTGTACAAAAAAAAGACATCAAGGCTCTAGAAATAAGACATACAGAGGTGTACAAAAAAGGACAGGTCATAAGTCCAAACAGCATACCTTGGTCAAAAGTCCGAAAAGTGGATAAACAAGCAGGTCATTAAACAAGGAGTATCTGTGTATGTCTATACTGGTATGTTGTACTTCAATAAGGAAGTTACCAATCCAAATTCCGGAACTGAACCTTTACTGATGGACTATCTATATTTGTGTCCCTGTGTATTTGTGAGTCTACAAATGTATGTGACTTTGTATCTTCACAGAAAAAAAAGAAAGTATTATGTATAACTCGCAAATAAATGAGGCACTTCTAACCTAATGGATTCTCTCAAAGTCAACTAATTGACATGGCTACGAAGGTTAATACATACATTCTTAATACTTTGTTTACCTTTTCCCAATAAGGTTTCCCAATAAGGTCAAATAAATTTTGGTTTAGTTGAAGTCATGAAGGTCTTAATATAAACTATTGTCCTATGTGGTTGTGAGTTGTGAGTAGTACAGACGACAGTGAGAATCAAACTGTTAAAATTCTTAATGTCAAGAAATAATTAGGCACTGAATGTCTAAAATTACCTGAATATACTAAAAGTATCATAAGTCACTGATTCGTAATTATATGTCTAAGCAAATCATTATATGCTCTAAAAAGAGTGCTTTGGAAAGTTTAGTCAAAATATTTTATTGTCAGTTACTAAGACATTGAAGATTTATCTTCTTTTAGAACCAAAGTAAATCAATTGTTACACACTTCTGTTGTAATTCACTGGCCTCAGCTTATTTCCTATCTGCAAATGGAACAAACGGTACTTCATCTCACAAGGTGGCTATGAAAATGAAGAGAAAAGAAAGAAAAAAATGCATATATAGGATACAAAATTTCAAGAGGGCATGAATTCATACTACTTTTATTTTTTATCCATTGGCATTTAAACCAATATTTGCCTTGAATTACATGCTTGCCTAATGACTATTGGGTAGGATTCAATAATTAATATTTATTTTATACTAGATTGAGTTGGAGTCATCTTTAATCTTTGTCACAAAAATATTTACAATATGCTAGCATAAGGAAAGAAACATTTAACATAATGTCTGCTATAAGGAACATTAATTCTAAGGAAAAAAATCACTTAAAATATTTATTTTTCTGTAGAGAATGAAGAAAAAACATCTTTTAGTATTAGTGTGGTTATTCGTAAATGATTTATAAAGAGCCAATAAAAGAATACAATGTGTATTTAACTTTAAAAAATGTATTACAGTGAAAGACACATTACAGTGTCTTTACAAGGTACGATTAAAAATACGGGGAGGGCTGCTGCTGAGTGGCATCCAATGGAAAGACAGGCTTGTAAAAACATTACCATGTATCTTCATCCACCTTATCCTTATGCCTCCACCATCTGGCTCTTCCCCAAGTGAAAATGACCCTGAGCAGTAAATGGATTCAGGACTCTGAGGGAGCCAGGACAGTGCAATAAAGACACTCACGAGAAAGGACTTCCAGAGCTCCTTCAGAAGTGGCAGCTTCAGGCAGTGGCAATGGGATACATGTGCTCAAAGCAATGGGGTGTATTTTGAAGGGGATTAATGGCAGCGTATCTTCCCCTCTAAAAATGTTTTTCTTTTTAATGCTCACTGTATTTTTCAATCGTACCTTGTAGGTAGCAAAGTACTTAACTGAAATTCTAAAAAAAATGTTTCCTCAAAAGTTTAAAATCAAAATGGATCAAATACCTAAATATTGAAACAGAAACACTGAATGTGCTAGAAAATAAAATAAGTGAAATGCTTGAAGATACAGGCACAGGTCAGGAGTCTCTGAACTGAACCCTAATAGAAATCAAGAATCAACAAATGGGAGTGTATCAAATTAAACATCTTCAGCACAACAAAGGAAACAACCAACAGAGTGAAGAGACAACTCACATAACAGAAAAACATTTTTGCCAGCTATTCCTCAGACAAAGGACTAATACTAAGAACACACAAGAACTAAAAGAAAACAGATCCCCTCCAAAAAAAGGCACAACCCAAAATTTGGCAACTGAAATGAACAGACGTTTCTCAAAAAAAGAAGTATGAATGGCCAATAAATACACGAAAAAAATGTTCGACATCTCTGGTTGTTAGAGAAAGGCAAATTAAAATGACACTGAGATTCTATCTTACCTTAGAAAGAACGGCTATCATCAAGAAATCGAATAGCAACAAACACTAGCAAGGCTGCAGGGGAAGAGGAAGGGAAACAATTTCTACATTGTTGGTGGGAAGGGAAACTAGTACAACCCCTAAGGAAATCAGTGTGGAGATTCCTCAAAAAACTGACAAACCGAAATCCCATTTGACCCAGCCATTCCTCTTCTAGGTATCTTCCCCAAAACGCTAAACATCATATTACAGGGATATGGGCATACTCATGTCTATAACAGCACAACTAAACCTTGAAAGTGGCCTATATGCCCATCAACAGATGAATGGATAAAGTAACTGTGGTATATACATGCAATGGAGTACAACTCGCCCATAAAGAAGGATAAATTTGAGGCATTTGTGGGAAAATGGATGCACCTTTAGACCATAACATTAAGTAAAATAAATCAGACATATAACCTTAAATATCATATGGTTTCTCTTATATGAGAAACCCAAATAGTAATAATTTCATGAATGAAATAAAAGATAGATAGTAGGAAACAAGAAGATGAAAAGGGGAAGGGGATGAAGAGATTGAGGGAAGGGAAGCAAAGTAAAAGGAAGGGAAGGGAAGGGAAAGGAAGAGGAGGGGAAGGGAAGGGGAGGGAAAGGAAGGAGAGGAAAGGTAATTAAAAAGAATTAAGATGTGTTATGTACCTGTACCAATTCCCTGTGACAAATGTAAACATTATGTACTTCAAACATGCACTAATAAAAATTTTAAAATTATAAAAAAAGACAGAAAGAATTAAAAAGAAGGTTTAAAATGTTTATATATTTCCAGATGAGATTTATCAGTATACATAGCAGGCCTGGCAAATTAGTCATACACAGAATTTACATTGAAATAATCATCTAAGGTGCATTTTTGGGGGTATTATACACTTCTATAATCAACCTGCAATATAGTGTGTGGGGAAATAACCTATCTGTTTAATGAATAAGGCTCTTCAGAGTTTGGCACAAAGAAAAAAACATCAATTTTTCTGAAACCACTTTAGTATTTAAACCATGATACGTTCTTAAAAATCTCCCTTTCATGTTCATCACCAGTGCAATTTAGTAACTTTTATGGTCAAAAAAGTCTTACATATTCCGGAAGACCACAACAAGCAGTATGCCGTACTCTGTAAATTTTAGCAAAAGGTTCAAAGAAACTGTCAAATCAACACTTCAACTGAGATCAGTTATCAGTGCAAGTTAGATAGGATTTTATTTGTTTCTCTTCTGAACTAATAAAAACCAAATATAGGCTGATACCAGGAATCTAACCTACAGAGCAAAGATAATAAAACATCTCAACAAGTCACTCCTCCAAGAACTCATTCTCTACACAAACGAGGCTAATATTTTGCTGTTGGCCAAGTGGAAACACATGGAAGCAGAATGTTATTTCAGACACAGAATAGTGACATTAGCAACAAAGAGAAAAAAATCTCCCTCGTGTTTGAGACTGACGACTCATTTATGTTAAGACTAAAAGAGAGAATGAAAGACCAACTAAGAAGAAATATGATTCCAGTTTCTATTCATTAAATTTGTATGGACTTTTTTACTGCTAGTAGGAAAAAGAATATGACAAAATGTTTTCTCCGAGTGAAATCTGATTAATTTTATACTTCTTCAGTTTATCAAAAATATCACTGAAAGACAAAACCTTGTACAAAATGCTACAAGCAGACATGGAAGAAGTCATTTCACCTTTTGTTTCTGTAATACTTTATGGTGCCAAAGAGTGAAAATTTATCAACTCATAGCAACACCACTGATTTGGTATGTGTGGGTACTTTCATCAGAAGTAGTGTACTACTTTACCCTCATCTTGTTTATCTGTGAACTTTCTGTATAAGTAAATAATGTAGGCAACTAGGCAGAGGATTACAAATATTGGAAATAAAATGTTGAAAATGAAGCCTGCAAGAACTAACTAATCATAAAGGACTTTTATCTATTACACAAATGCACAAATACTTGGTAAAACATGCAGGGAAGTCCATTTTTGTTTTAATGCTAAAATTTGGATCTCTCTAGGTCATAATGATTTGACACTAGTAATGCTGAAATTATATATTTGCAAATACTTGCAACTAGAAGAACAAACCAGACTTCCCATGTTGGCCAGTCACCACCTACAAGCTGGAGAATGCACCACCGTGAAGCGTCGTTCAAGAACCCATAACCCACATTCTTCTCTGCATCAGTCACAAGAATGAGCTCCAAAACTATGGTACATTAAAACCCCATAGGAGACAGAAAAGAGCAGTGACCTTCCATGGTCAGAAGTGTGCAAACTCTAGAAAGAAGAGGCCAAGTGTTTTACAACTGCCAGGCATCTCAAGCTTTCACTTGGCAGAGGTCTGAAGTTTCGCTCACACAGGTTTCCTCCTGGGGCCTGGCTTCCACACGGCACATCTCAGTATGACTCACATTTCCAGAGTGAACGCACACTAAAGGCTGCCCTGTGTTCCCCCTGGGGAGACTGCAGCAGGATTCAGTCACTCAGAGCGTTTACTATTTTTATATAATCACCTGTCACTGGAGCAAGTTCAATGTGCATGGGGAGGCTTGGGTAGGGATTACAAAACTAAAAAAAATTAAAGATCAAAGAATCCCAGGCTGCAGGATGCAACAAATTTGAATGCTACAATAGCAAATGCATCAGAAAAAAGGGCAGCCTGTCCTGCTGACATGCTGACCTTAGGCAGGGCCTGGAAGGATGGAGCGCAAGAGACTATGTTACAGTATCCAAAAAGTTCTGTTTCACATCCACCCTCAGGATCAAAACCAACAAGGAGTCTTTCCTTAGTCGCTGAGACACTGAAGACCTGGGGCTAAAATCTCCTCTTTGCCCCACCTGTGTGATGGCGGGAATACACATTCATATTAGAAAGTGTTTGCTAATACATTTCAATATCTTAAAACATCAGGAAACAATGCAAACGTGGCACCACTAAACATGAAGGTGGTCAGGCCTGATGATGGATGATCTTCCCGACCTAGCTGCACCCTCACATCTAAACCCTAACTCAGGTTATTTAGTCTAAGGCAGCTTGAGGCCATTTCCTATATTAGTCCACTTAATAGTGGAATTGATTATGTTCATGCATAAAAATTTGATTTAGCTTTTTACTCGGTTCTACTCCATTCAATTTGATGCTTCCAAAAATCCTCCACTACCTGTTCACAAAGAACATCATCAAGTAACGTTTGCTATCTATTTATTCTTTCTCCAGTTCAGTCACCATCCTTGTATCCAGTGGAAAAGAGAAGGTAATATATTAATTTAGCTTAATATATTAATTTATCATTATACACTGACCAGTCAACAAAAATAATGTGTTAACAAGGGAGACAATGTTGCAAAGTTACAGATGTAACCCAGTTCAGGGTATGTAGCGGTTATACCATGAAACATACCAATGTAATGTATTCTATTATTCAGAAACAAAGTTCAATGTGGCAAAGCTTAAACTTTTCATAAATAAAATCAAACTGTACAACCAAAACTGGTGTTGTTTTCTATACATTTCCCTGTTGTTATCCAGCAACACGTAATTTCATATACTTATTTATTTCACCCGAGTTTATTCGTGTGCTGCTGAAGACAGTAGGGGCCTCACAGAAGAACCAGACACAAGAACCAAAGGCAAAAATATTCCCAGGTACAGAGGATAACTGTCATCCACGGTCCCATGGACACAATGCTCAGATGAAATGAGAATAGGGATTTTTAAACCATGAGAAAACCAGAACATGTACAGCTTCAGGTTCCCGGGGACACTTGACGCTTTCCCTATGCGTCTGGGCATTTCCTAATGGCTTGAAAGAATCCAGGCAATTACAGATCGGAAACAGGTATTAATTGATTTAGCTTTACTTTTGCCCCTTTATGCTTCACTGCACCCAGTCATTCAGATTAGATGCTTGAAGAAGTGCATGGATGTAAATGGACATCAGAGATGTCAAATTTGGTGTGTTTCATTTTTCAACCCTTCACCTTCTCTTTAAAACTTAATGAAAAAAAAATAATTAACTGCAGTGCTCTGACCACAAAGCACTTTGATCTATAGTGATTTACTTAGCAACAATTCAGCTTCATTTGTATAACACTAAAAGCAGTCATCCCACAAGGCTTTCTTAATCAACTAGCCCAGCAGCTTTCAATAAAGAGATTAACTTTGGAATTTTAAAAGGGCATGCTGGTCAGTCCATTCTTATAAATTCCACATGAACCAGTCTTGCAAACTGGTGAACTTTTCTTTACCTCACCAAAGAATTCCCTTACACACCAAGATCTCCGCCAAAGCACAAGATAAATGCACAGTAAATGTTTTAACCTTCAAGACCTATTGTATTGGAGAACAACCTCAAACACATACAAGGTGTGGCAATATTTAATAAAAGGTGCACTTGTCATAAACATGATCTAAAAAGTCACATTTCTAGAATACTAAACAAAATCACCATACATTAACTTTATTAACAAATGGTCTTATAGAATGCATTATGCATTCAATGCTTTCTCTGATGTTCCAGTGAACTGCTTTGCTCCCTTTCTTACAAAGATTATGTAAATATATTGCAGAAATTCTTGAGCTTGAGGTGTGGAGGTAATGTACACATGCAATCTTAAAAATTCTAACATGGAATCATTTGTTCATTCACATTTTTAAATGTGTTTTGGATGAATGCTTCTTACTTGGCCTATAGAACAGGCTTAGTCCCTGTGCTCTTATAAAAGTACAGAGAAATTCTAGGATAACGGGCCAACATAAAAATAACAACAGTGGCAGCTGCAGTAATGACATCCACAGTAACAACGGACAAGACGAACAAGTACGGATGGCTCACAAGGTGCTTGCTAACTTCTTCACATGTATCGTCTCACTGAATCCTCACACAACCCCACGAAATGGCTTTGCTTTCAACTTGCAGGTGGGGAGCACAAACCCCAGGGAGACAAGAGTGCTGGTCTTGTGTATTACCACAACTAGAGCGGCAGGCAAAGAGGTGGGAGTCGCGATCTCACTCCAAGCTCAAGGCTTGGAAAATCCTACTGGCTCAAACTTGTTGATCACACATCCTTACGGTATCAGTGAAATCATTTGGAGCACGAAGCATCAAGAGATGCATTTTGATAAATCATGCTCTTGTCCTGTTAGGCCATTATACAATGTACTTTTTAAAAATGCATAAAGTTGAATAAAAAGGCATTTTACCAACATAAACAGAAGGAGTTATTATATGCATCCCCCACTGAGGTGACTATATCTCACCTTATAGATACTGACAAAAGTATAGATAAAAACAAGAATCTTCCTAACTTTTCCAAAATTCCTAGAAAACTAGGCTTTTATGACAAGTAAAATAAATCAGCTTGTCATTACCATTTAGCATGCAAAGGTGACAAAGTAATTCAGAGTGATGCTGATGGTCATTCAGCTCAACAGTGGTGACCAGAAGAGCAGTGAGGTGACAGCCCCCTCAAAAAGGATCACGGACTGTCGTCAGTCTTGTGCAGTCCATGCAAGTATTAAATTAGATGGTCCCATTCGAGAGTGGGATTAGCAAGTGGGAACATAGCCAAAAGTAGATGGGGCGGGATCTTAAAGA
>PVJO010018084.1:0-37553 GCA_004026905.1 Hystrix cristata | reverse complement strand
TCTTCTTTTTCTAGTTGCTTGAGGTTCAACATTAAGTTGTTTATTTGAGCTCGCTCTGTCTTCTTGATGTGGGAGCTCAATGCGATAAACTTCCCCCGTAGCACTGCTTTCATTGTATCCCATAAGTTCCGGTATGTTGTATTGTTATTATCATTTATCTGTATAAATTGCTTAATTTCTTCTTTAACTTCTTCTGTGATCCAGCTGTTATTCAGAAGGATATTACTTAGTTTCCATGTGTTTATGTGGTTTTTTTGGTTTTTGTCACCATTGAATTCTATTTTCAATGCACTATGGTCCGATAGTATGCATGGGATGATTTCAATTCCCTTACATTTACTTAAGTATCCTTTGTGGGCTAGTATGTGGTCTATTTTGGAAAACGACCCATGAGTCGCACTCCATTCTTTCTGCCTGCTCAGGGTTTTGTTTTTGTTCTTGTTTTGAGACAAGGTCTCACTGTGAGATTCAGGCTGGCTTTGAACTCACCAGGATCCTTCTGCCTTAGCCTCTGGAGTGCTGGGATGATGGGTTTGTGCACATACCCAGCCTGCCTTCTCAGGATTCTGAGTCACAGAATTATGTTCGTGACCTGAGTGCATCCAATTCAGAGCAAAGCCTTGCCTCCTCCAGGGCTCCTCCAAATTACCCAGGTCCAAATCTGACAACACAGCCTTTTAACGCTCTCTGACCAATGCATCCCGCAGTCTGCCATGGTGTGTGGACATCTGCGTTGGGATAACCCAGCACATCCAACTTCCAATTAGCAATAATCGCGCCTCGGATAAACCTCATTGGCTATGATACTGCCACTTTGCAAAGCTTCATCCAACTTCCTTTGGGTTAACGTGTGGTCCTTGTAGTCTTCAGCTGGACAAAATGAAAATTTCTCCCTATCATGAATGAATAAGAAGTGATGTTAATGTTGAAACTTTTAAGTACACAAAAAACAAAAAGTAAAAGTTACCTTTATGAAAAGTGTATAGACACATATATTCCTGGTCAGTAGACTCAGAATAAATGGTATGTACATTGACAAAACCACAAAGTTGACTTCACACTCCATCACTGAGATGGAATAGTTTAATCTTTAGAGCAAATGAAAAGTCAAGAAAATGTCATTTGGTCCTATACGACGTATTTGGATACAGCTGATAAGGCATTTGTAAGAAACACCTTTGGAAACTTTGGACCAAAAAAAAAGATGCGTTATTTTTGAGAGTATATAACCATTTCTTATACCATGAACGTAAGATCTGGAGAAGAGAGGCGTCAGAGATCCAGAAACTCACCAACCATGCCAGCCTCCACCCTGGTGGACATGTGACGACTTGCAGAAGCCTGGACAGGGCACGATCCACGGTGGGAGCTCTGTGCGGATGGAGGGGAGAGGCTGAGCCTCGGAGGAGACAGAAGCAGGGCTGTGGGAGTTTTTGGGACCCTCCGGATTAACAGCTGCAGGAATCAATAGAAAGATCCAGGAGTTGGTATCCACGAGGCCTCTCTGTGCCACCATGTCTGACTCTATACTCGCCAACTATAACCTGAAACCTCTGCAAACTGTGAGCCAGAATAAACCTCCTTTAACCTGTGAGCACAGGAGATTGTGTCCCAGCCATAAGAGAGTAACTAAGACAAGGACCGATCGCCGTAAGAATCTCACACACCCAGATTCAGATGAGCTGCTCTAATTGGCAGCCCTTCAAGTGTAGGGGAGAGGATCAGAGGATGAGTCTGCATGCATTAATTTAGATTTCCTTCGTCTAGTACAACTCCAGGAAGCACAGGAAGTACAGTACTCAAAGGTGTTTCTGTAGTGTGGCCTGATACACTGTCTTGCAATTATAGAGTCATAATCTCCTATGAAAACAAAATCCTGTGGCTTAGCATTATTTTTGCAAAGGTCAAATGCTTTAGATCATGTGATGAGTATTTATCCATTAGAAAGTGTTTCTGTCATCAGAGTCCCAGCATTTATTAGGGTCATAGAGTGTGGCTGCTCATATTCCTTTTAAATAAATTGTAAACTGTGCCAAATAGGTGGCACTATAATTTAGCTATAATATAGTCCAGGGGACAGAACTGAATCCTAGAAACTACAGAGTTGTCCCTGGTTTGGAAAAGAAATATAAAAATCTGTGAATTTCTCTCTAGCGTGTTCCCCTCCTTTATAAGCTCCTGGGGATCTGGTAAATAAAGGATGTCTTAGTTACTTTCTAGTTACTGAGACAAAATACCCAACACCCAAAATTAAAGGAGGAGAGGTTTATTTTAGCTCACAGTTTGTAGAGGTTTCAATACAGTCAGCTGGTTGCAAGGCAGGCAGCATCACAGAGGAGAAACAGTCCATGGCAGGGTAGGCAGGAGGCAGCAAGCAGTGAAGCCTCCCTTTCCCTTTTATCCCACCCAGGCTATAAAGCCTTTTGGGTGGTGCCACCCACATCCGGGGTGGGCCTCCCCATTATCCACACCCAGAACTATGATAAGTCAATTAGTGGACCAATCCAGTACCACACACCCTTCATCCCAGTATCACACACCTTAGAGCCAGCCACCTCCAAAAAGCCCAACCTATGAGTGCATGAGGCCTTGGGGAGAAATCTACATATCAGCTGGAACAAAGGCAAAGGGCTGTGGGTGGTGAATGAGGTTCTGGCCACACTGAAGGTAGTAGTGAAGACCATGTTTTATTTCAAGTACCATCCCACTGGTATCAAAGTATCGAAGTTCTCAAACATGGAAAATTTTGACGCCATTCTAGAGCAGGAGACAGAAGATGTTTATTTAGTGATGCCTAAAGTCCCAAAAGACCCTATTTTCCTTTTCACAGGTATTGTTCCCATACATTTAGTCTTCCAGTGCATGTCAGGGCAAAAAAATAAATGTTTTTGTGTAAACGGCAAATGAAGCCAAATCTGTGTGCATTTTTCCAATGCTATGATTTTTTTTATAACCCTGCAGATATTTCTGTGCAATTCGATAACCATTATCTATCTCATTTAATCCCCATCATCTGTAGTCTCTGATCAAGAAAGTCAAGCATGGGGAACATATTCTTGCAGAGGTTCATGTAACAAAATAACAATCTCAATTTTGAAGATTTAATGTATTTTGTGACCTCTACCAGCCACCGTACAAATGGAACTCTCCAAAGGTCACTGAAAGGCTGGTCATGGGGGTGTGAGCCAGTGGACAGATGACCACGTGGTGGCGTGCCTGGCTCATCAGCTTCCTCCATCTTGGCATTCTGAGCTTGGATGTGGCTTTATTAAGAATGAATCATTACTAGTGGTAAATTTAATGTGTAACTTGTGTGGTCTTCTGCGTATGGTCTTTACACATTTTTATTACACCATTTATCAAATATTTTCAATGTCTAAAATATTTTCAAATACTTTTTTTTTAAGACGGAGTCTCACCATGTAGTCCAGGTTGGTCTTGAATTTCCTGTGTAGCTCAGGGTAGTCTCAAGCTCTGGATCCTCCTGCCTCAGCCTCCCAAGTCCTGGGATTATAGGCGTGTGCCACTGTGTCTGATTTAAAACACTACTGCTAACCTATCATCTAGAATACTATTGAAAATGTTTCCCACTTGGTATCTTGTTATTCATTTTTCTTCAAAATATCTTTACTTTGTTTCCTATGTAGTTGGGGTAGAGGGTGTTCTGTACATTATAAGATGCTTCACAGCCTGCTGTCTCTATGCAGTCCATGCCAGAAACCCCTCCAAAGCTGTCATGATACCCCAGAATGCTTCTGGAAACTGCCAAGGAAAGGAGATCTGGAGGGGAAAAGGGCGGCATCCTCATCTAACAAAGCAGAAGCCAGGCAGTTGATGTACGTTTTGAGGGTACTTTTGATTGGTGCGGTCAGAAATCAGGAAGATAAGCTGGACCTTGGTGTCCCTGGTGGCCTAAGAATCTGAATAATTACTTCTTTCAAATCTCATGCTGGTTGGGTTATTACAGAATACTAACCTGCAGCTATATACAGGTGGCTTCCCAGAAAATGTAATTCCTAATTTAATCCCATGGATATAACATGACCCACTAGCATCATCTCCATCCCTTGATTTCACGGGGACATCACACTCTCTCTTCTTAATTCAAACCTAGTATCTAATTTGCACCCAGGGGCAGGAGAAAAGACCAAACAGCAGTGCAGGAAAATAACAGTCCCTAAGTGAAGATCCAAATTCTGCTTCCTCTACTGTCCAGTCAGCAAAATGGAATTACAGTCCATTAGCTAAAAATTTTACTCCCTGAGAATGCAAACCTAATGTGAGTAAAAAGTATGAAAATGAAAATTGTTGATTTCCTGAATAAAATAGAAAAGTGGGATAGATATAATAGATAAATGTTATCTTTTAGGGATCACAAAGGGCCATAAAATAACAAGAAATGCCAATATTCCTTGGCCTATGGGCCCCATATTTATAGTGGTACAATAAAAAGCTACATAGAAATTATGCTTGATGCATAGTAAAAATACACTTCAAATCACTCAGAGGGAGAGCATACTTCAAAATAGAAAAATTAACTGAATTTATAAGAAAAAGCAGTATATATAAAAATTTCTGGGGCTGGGGATTTAGCTCAGTGGTTAAAGTGCTTGCCTTGCAAGTGCAAGGACCCGAGTTCGATCCGCAGCACCAAAAAAAAAAAAAAATTTCTGGCTGGGAATTTAGCTCAGTGGTTAGAGCACTTGCCCAGCAAGCACAAGGCCCTGAGTTCAATCCCTGGCACCAAAAAAAAAAGGATAAAAAAAAGAAACAAAAAATTCTGTTCTATAGATGACAGAGCATTTAGAGAATTCTCATGTCAATTGTTTACTGTCAGTATCTAAGAAAACTGGTAATTCATTTGCTAGGTGTTCACTTTGGGGCTGAATTACCAAGCAAGACAATGCCATACTTAGACATTTTATAAGATTTCTCTCTTGCTATGAATTCTTTTTTTTTTTTTTTGAGACAGGATCTCGCTACATAGTTCAGGCTGGCCTTGAACTCACAATGATCCTCCTGCCTCAGCCTCCTGAGTGCTGGGATTACAGGTGTGTGCCACCACACTCGGCCCTATCTCCTGCTGTGAATTTTCTGAACCATTATACATGATTAATTTGTGCAGGCTTTCCCATACTCCTTGTGTTTATAGGGTCTCCAGTGTGTCTCCTCACAAGACCTCTGAAGAATTTTCGAGAACTGAAATCTTCCCCACATTTTTAGCATTTATAGGACTTCCCTCCAATCTGTTCTCTTACTGCTTTGGAAGGACAAGGGCTACCTGGAGATTTTCCCACATTACTTACACCTACAGGTTGCTCTCCATGGTGCTTTCTACCATGTTTGTGTAAGGATGAGGACCAATTAAACACTTTCTCACATTCCTCACATTTATAGAGTTTCTTTCCAGCCTGCATTCTTACATTTTTTGGAAGGATGACAGCCAGCTGGAGACTTTCCCACATTGCCTACATGTATGGATTTCCTTTTTAGCATGTACCCTCACATGTTTGTGTGAAGATGCGGGCCAGCCAAAAGCCTTCTGGCACCTTTCATACCTATAGGGTTTCTCACCATTGCAAATTCTCCCGTGTCTCTCAAAGGAGGTAACCAACCGTAGGATTTCCCATACCGCTTGCACTCAGAGGTTTTCTCTGGCGTGTATCCTCATGTGTACTCGAAAGGACTTGGGACAGCAGTAGGCTTTCCCACACTGCTTACATTTATAGGGTTTCCCTCCGCTGTGCATCATTACACACCTGCGAAAGGAGCTGGGGCGGCTGAAGGCTTTCCCACACTGCTTACACTCAAAGGGCTTCTCCCCGGTGTGGATCCTGATGTGTTCCATGAGAGAATGAGATCAAAGAAATGTTTCCCACGAACTTTACACACGTAAGAGTTTCTCTCCACTGTGGTTTTCACACGAGTTCTCAGGTATGAAGGGCGGCTGAAGGCTTTCCCACATTCCGTGCATTTACGGAGCTCCTGTCTGTGTGAATTCTCCTGTGCCTCTGAAGGGATGACGAATGGGTGAAGAATTTCCCACACTGGTCACATTCGTAGTGCTTGCCTCCCTGGGATGGTCTCCGGTGTGGATGAAGATTTGGAATTGGGTGGGAGGTTTCTTCTTTCTCTTTATATTTACCCCTTTCAATAAGTCTTTTCGCTATGTGGATTCTGTTAAAATGGAGGAGCATGTTACTAATGGTTTCTGTGTTAGTGATTTCTTAATATTTACGAATTACCATTTTTTTGATAAATGTGAGGTTTTTTTTTGTTTTTTTGAGACAGGGTCTCACTATATAGCTCAGGCTGGCCTTGAACTCACTATGTAGCCCAGGCTGGCCTCAAACTCATGGTGATACTCCTGCCTCAGCGTCCCAAATGCTGGAGTTACAGGTATGTGCCACCATGCCTGGATATATATATGTTTTCAGTCTGCTTTTGAATTAATTCAAGGTGGAATAAACTAAAAGCATTGGAAGAGGGTTCAAACATAGCTTATAGTACAATAACTAATATATAGTGTTCCTTGATCATTTTTTTCAACTGAATTATCATTCAAACTCAATATTTAAGTCACATTCTGTAATTTCTAGAAAGCTTGTGAATAAATCTGGGGCCAGGTTTATATGTATTTCTTTAAATTCATTAAATTGTAAGAATCTTAGGCTGAGGATTTAGCTCAGTGGTTAAAGCGCTTGCCTAGCAAACGCAAGGCCCTGAGTTCGATCCCCAGCACCACAAATAAGTAAATAAATAAATACTAAGAGTCTTTCCTGGGATAGTGTTTCTTCTTCCAAGTGTAACTCACCTCAAATGTCTCCTCTGTTTCTTGTGATTATTGCTAAAGCTATGCCTTTCCCAATTTTCTCCTAAAAGGGAGGCCCACATATCATTTCTTGTGAACCTTGCTATTTTCCATTTATTGGATACTTTCTCTCCAAAAAGATGCTGCTGAGATATGGTTTTATGTTGACTGTCATCATCTAAAACAAACCAAAAAACTGCAAATCTTTTAAGGCAGGCACATTTCAGCAACGAAGTAATTCAGGAGTTGGACTGTTTTGAGGGTTGTTGTTATAGACCCAGGAGGTGAAGCTGGCTGGCAATCTAATATGCATAGAAAATCACCACACGTTTCAGGTGACAAGTCTCTCCGTTCTGCTTAGTCCATATTCCTGCTGATTTAACAGAATACTGGGCTCCTGGCTCTGGAGACTGGAAAGTCAAGATTTAGAAGCTGTGTTTGATCGGCTGCTTCTGGCCATATTTTGGTGCAGGCCTTACGGCTATGTCAACACATGGCTGAAAAGTGGAGGGGGGACAGGGCACATGCCATAAGAGAGAGGAAAGAGACCAAGACTACTCTTTTTTTTTTTTGGTGGTGGTACTGGGGATCAAAGCTAGGGCCTTTTCACTCAGTTATATCCCCAGCACTTTTTAAAGTTTTTATTTCAAGACAGGTTCCTGCTAAGTTGCCCGGGATGGACTCACTCTTGCCACCCTCCTGCCTCAGCCCCCCAGAGTGCTGGGATTGCAGGCCTGTGCCATTATGGCCAGCTCAGACTACTCCCTTTTAGCCAGCCACATTCAAGGAAACTAGCCTGTTGCTGGGGAAGCCAACTCACCCCTGTGGGAGCCCCACCCATCTACACTTGAGGGCAGAGTCCTCAGGATACAATGCCACCCACTGGATCCCACCGTCCAACGCTATTAAAGCAAATTAAATTTCCAACACATGAATTCTGAGAGACACAATCAAACTGTGTGATCCCCAGAGTGACTGTGCTTGTATATCCACACCGATGAGACCAGAGGACCCTAAATCTTCCAAACAAGACAGAAAGAGAAACATGGGTTAAGATGCAGAGGTTTGGTGTTCCAGAGAGCCCAACAGATCCTCGTTCAGCTCTGCAGCTTCTTGCATACTGCACACTGCGGAATGGACTCGCTCTCAACAATGAGAGGAAGTGGCGTCACTCACCGACTGAGGCCGGGTGGTGGAAGGTTTCCGGCATCACGGCTCTGTGGAGTTTCTTCCGAGCCACAGTCAGCAAAGCCCATTCACCTCGGCCACATCCTCAAAGGCCACCAAGTCCTGAAACGAATCACGTGCGTGTGCAGGTGGACGGGGGAGCACGGCGGGGCTCAGCTCACAGGAAGTCCACACCTGTCCTCACGACCCTGCCTCTCTGCCCAGATTCACTTCCCGGGTCACGTGGACACGATTCGCAGGACTGGGAATTGAAAGCTCCTTTACACTGACCTCCAGCCCCAGCCCTTCTTTATTCTGAGACAGAATCTCATTAAGTCACCAAGCTGCCCAGGCTGGGCTTGAAATTGTGATCCTCCTGCCTCAGCCTCCCACAGTGCTGGGATTACAGGTACGTACCACATCTAGCTCGTATCCTATTTTCTGACGACAACACACACACACACACACACACACACACACACAGTATTGTGACTGTTAATCCTGATATGTAGGTGACTGAGGATTTAGCTCAGTGGTTAGAGAGCTTGCCTAACAAGCACAAGGCCCTGAGTTTGAGCCCCAACACCAAAAAAAAAAAAAAAAGAAACAACCCCCCCCGAAAAAAAAACAAAGGAAATACCTAGCAACTTTGCTGGACATGGTGGTACATACCTGTAGTCCTGGTACTTGGGAGGCTGAGGCAGGAGGATCGCCAAGAGTTTGAGGCCAGCCTGGGCTACGTAGTGAGTTGGAGACGAGCCTGAACTACAGAGTGAGACCCTGTCTCAAACAAAAGAAAACAAAATAAACAAACAAGTAATGTGTCCAGGAATGGGAAGCTGACTAATCCAGGAATCCAACATGAAGATGCTACATACACACACACTGTGAGATTACTGCCATCATGCTAATAAGCACACCCTTCATCTCATAATTATCTTTCTTTTCTTTCACTTCAAAAAAATTTTTTGAGGCAGCATCTCACTATGTAGCTCAAGCTGATCTTTCAGCTGTGATCCTCCTGCCTCAGCCTCCCAAGCACTGGGATTACAGGTGTGTGCCAACATACCCAGCTTCTCTCTATATCTTCGTAAATTCTCTTCATTTTATGCGTCCTAAAATAGTCCACAATGCATTGGAGAAACGAGAGAAATGTCCTAAAAACTAACAAATATTTCCACTTTGTGGCCATCAATTCCTTGTGACCCAAACCATTTATTTCATCTTTCTCCTTATGGCCCATCTCACTCAGCACTAGATGAAACACAAGCTCGAACCTAGATGTTTCATGAATAAAGACAGAGGAAGAACTAGCAGGTTTTCCCGCTTCCCCAGCTCTGACCAAC
This sequence comes from Hystrix cristata, assembly GCA_004026905.1. Taxonomy (NCBI): domain Eukaryota; kingdom Metazoa; phylum Chordata; class Mammalia; order Rodentia; family Hystricidae; genus Hystrix; species Hystrix cristata. The sequence goes on along the minus strand of PVJO010018084.1, from coordinate 28,229 downwards.
CCTGGATTTCCAGAGGCCTTGTGGGCAGGCCGTGTGTCCCAGCCCGGAGTGAACAGGCCGCCTGCTGCAGGAGGACTTCTGTTTCTGAGAAAAATGTAAATTTTCACCTGTGTTTAACTTACCACACAATCAGGTACTCCTCTTCCTTTATAGTCTCTTCTTTGAAGGTATTTTAAAGGTATTGACGGACAGAGCTCAGAAGGAAGACGGCATGAGAGTTTAGACTTCTCATAATCCTCACATTTGTGAACTGCACAACTGTACACACAGACTTGAATCTTCATGTTCTCTCTCTGTTTTCTTCTCCCCTTCCCTCCCGTCCATCCTCTCCTCATCCCCCTTTTTCTTTTTTCTCTCCCTCTCTCTCTTTTTCTTTCTCTCTTTTTAAACAGGGTCTCACTCTGTAGCTCGGGCTAGCTTTGAACTCATGGTGATCCTCCCGCCTCAGCCTCCTGAGTGCTGGGATCAGAAACACCATCATGTCTGGTCCTTCCATCTCTCATTATATGATTTTGGAGCAGCCCTTTCATAGAGACCCATATGACAATAACTAACATGGCATCCTGACCTCAAAGAACAGGTTGAGGTCCTCATTTTCAGGTGTGTTATCTGAAATCCAAAACTTCCTGTGAACTTTCTCTTAATGATGAAATATACGTTGCTCACCGTCACAGAATAAAATCATCAAAATTTCAGCAATACCTTCCTCCCAACAAAATATATTCCCTGGCTGGTGATGTGGCTCAGTGGTGAGTGCCTGCCCAAGGCCCTGCATCCCTCCTCCCCTGGAGGGAGGGAGGGAAGGAGGGGGGAGCAGGGGAGAAGAGGGAGAGGGAGGAGGGGGAGGGGAAAGTGGAGGGGGAGGACCAGGAACGAATGAAAAAAGAAAGAAACATGCTCCATTGTTTCAAGTCCAGGAGAACTTGGCTTGTGCTGAGGGTGTCTCTAGTTAAGCTGTCCTGGCTGCCTCACTGTCCTCAAGTGATTCAAAACATTCATCTTGCCCCTGTCATTTGGGAACAGCCAGTAGCCGCATGGTGCCAGATCCAGTGAGTAAGGTGGATGAGGAGATCGGTATGTTTACAAGCTCCTTTCTGCTGGATGGTGCTCGCAGCAGCATTCATCGTATTTTTGATCATGCCTCATAAAGACACTCAGGAAAGAGGACTCCAGAACCGCCTCAGAAGTGGATGATGGGATAAGTATATTCAGACCAAGGGAGAGGATGTTGAGGGGGTAAAAGGTAATGTGTCTTTTACTGTAGTAAATTTTATTTTATTTTATTCTAGTTTAGTTTGAGACGGAGTCTTGCTGTATAGTCCAGGAGGATCTTGAACTCACCATGTAGTCAAGGCTGCCCTCAAACTCATGGCAATCCTCCTGCCTCAGCCTCCCAAGTGCTGGGATGACAGGTGTGCGCTACCATGCCCGACTTACTGTAGTAAATTTTAAACATTTAAACACTCACTGTATATTTTCACCACTTCATATATATTAGACGTTATAGGATAGAGCAAAAAAAAACATCAAAATAATTATTTCATGTAATACTGATTAGGAAGAAAAGATTAATGAGTTTTCAATTCCGGATGATAAGAACCTCTTTTTTTTTCAGCACTGGAGGTGGAACTCAGGGGCCCACGTATGCTAGACAAGCACTCACCACTGAGTCACACTCCAGTCCTTTTAATTTTTTATTTTTATTTTTATTTTTTGGGTGATAGGGATCAAACTCAGGGCCTTGTGCTTCCTAGGCAAGCACTCTACCACTGAGCTAACTCCCCAAGCCCTATTTTTTTATTTTGAGACAGGGTCTCACTAAGTCACTAAGTTGCCCAGTTTGGGTTTGAACTTCCAATCTTCCTGCCTCAGCCGTCTGCCGAGGCTACAATGACAGGTGGCAACAACTGAGCCTGTTTTAAAAACAGTTTTGTCATGATTTTACGATACTTCAAGGCAGATTTCAATTTTTATTTATTTATTTATTAATTTTTTGAGACAGGGTCTCGCTATGTAGTTCAGGCTGGCTTTGAACTCACTATGGAGCCCAGGCTGGCCTCGAACTCGCAGCGATCCTCTTGCCTCAGCTGTTGGGATCCCTGACACGCGCCACCAAGCCTGGCTAGATTTCATTTTTAAACTTAACTACAGCCAACTCCGACACACTAGAATGACAAGAACAAGCACTGCTAAGATGCTCTTGAGCTGGAGGGAACTGACGCCCTTCGAACGTAATTGAGGGCTGACAAATCAACCACACAAAAGACCACTTCAGTATCCATGTGCTAAACTGCCGATCAGTGCGGTGCTATCAACAGACGCACCGAGTGCAGAGAGGAGTCCCCAAGAGCATCCTCACATCTGACACCAAGTCCCCAAGCCAACCTTCAGGTGTGACAATGTCTAGACGTGCTCACTGTCATGCTTTATTACTGGTGAGAGGACAGAGTTCACCATTAATCCTTGAAGTCCAGATAATAAGGGACCTTGTGAATTATCCAGTCACAAGGTCCCCACACTACAAAAGCAGAAGACCGATATTTGCCGAGTCTTTGTAATTCACCACTTTGTATCGCAAACATGTGCGTTTATGTGTTAATGTGTGCATTTCTTCTACAGCTATAGTAGGAAGAAGTTTTTTCTGTTTCCCTGAGATTCTTTTCCCCAGTAGCACTCGTAAGGCCCATTAAGTCCTGGAACGCTATTTGTCCTCACCGAGAAGAAAACGACAGATGTGGGAAGCTTAACGACACACCAAAAGGGAACAGGAAAACAAAAAACAAAACCCGCACAGACTTTTTAGCAAATGCAATGTAAGATTAAAACGGTTTCCTCCTGAAGTTCACCTCTTTCCAGGTCCATCTGCTAAGTGCATGCAGCATTTAGTGGAAACGCTGAGATCGCAGCGAACGAAGGGGCCGGACCCAGGGCGGGCAGAGCCCGGCAGGCACCGCCAGGCCACGTCCTGGGTCAGGCGGGGCCGCCGCCCACGGGGGCCGCACCCCTAACCTGTTCGCCAGGTCTCCCGGACGCCCCTGCTAGGGACACCGCCTTGTGTCCCCCCTGTCACTTAAACGCATTTTGCTTTGCAGGGTTGAGGTTCGTTTTTCCCTCTTCTACGAGACCCCAAGGCGGGAAGGGGGGGATCATTTCTGTGTTGACCCCGGGACTCTCGGGGAGGAGCGGGGACCTGACACTGTCACCCTCCCTGGCGTCGTCCCTCTTTCCCAGGCTGGACGCGGACACGCCTGCAGCAGGGAACCAGGCCCCCCTCTGCCCCCCGCCCAGGTGTGGCCCGGCTCCCGGCCCTGCTCTCACCGTCCTGCACCTGCTCAGGGGCGTCCTCCCAGCGGCACTGCAGGCCAGTGCGTTGCCCTGGACACCCGGGGCTTTTGGGGGCAGCGACGCCACACCCCCTGGTTCTCATTGGGTAGTTCTTGGAACAGTGGCGCTCCTGATTGGACAGTTCTCCATCTTCCACCCACCCCGGAGTTTGATTGGTCAGTGCTCAAGGGCCCGCCCCTGCCTCCTCTGATTGGACAGTTCTTAAGCCACGCCCTAGCTCTGCTGATTGGATGGTTGTCACGCTTGCGCCAGGCAGTGTCCTACTCATCTATCCATCCCAGCAAAAAGGCTCCCGTGGAAGCCCTCATTTGAGGCTCTATCAAGAACGTCCTTATCCTTTGCAGACAAGAGTGACAGTGACCAATACAATGCATTTCTCAAACTATACAGCTGGGCTCTCTAACAAGGCATTCAAGGAAACTTCCTCCCAAACTTACAACCTCCATCAGAGGCCTTCCAGAAGGAAGGATAGAAGTAAAGTTAGAAACCTTGCTGACATCACACACAGGACGTGCGCTCCTAAATGGCTCTCTCCCCCGAAGCAGCCTTACGGCCCAGTTCTTTGTCCTGATCCTTGGGATTAATGACACCTTAAAAATAGACATCCTATTCCAGAAACTGCTTTCCAAGTGGCCATTCTCATAGACTGTGATTTAGGGTAATAGTGCTCCTTTGAAAACTTGTGTGGTGGACCACGCCTGTCATCACAGCTCCCTGCGAGGCTGAGGCAGGAGGATCACAAGTTGAAGCCCACCCTGAACTTAGAGAGACCCTTAGCATCTTAGAGAGATCCTATTTCAAAAATAAAGACAATTTTAAAGAGGGCTGGGGATGTAACTCAGTGGGGAGGCCTTGGATGCACTTCCCAGGACCACCAAGAAAAAAAAGTGTTCCATTGAGTACTGCTTTTATGTCCATCTCCCAGGGCTGCACTCAAACATCACCTGTCATCCGTGTTCCCTGAGGACCAATATTTCATCTGTACGTGGGTAGACATCGCTGGCAAAGTTTCACAAATAACGAATGAGACAATGGATTAAAATAGTAACATTACTAAAATACTTGAAAAGAAGCCATGGCATTCTGCTAACACATTTTCCTGGTTCTGTCCAGGAGAGTAAATCCAAATGGCCTTCCAAGACCTGCTTGTCTTAATTCTGCTATGTTGCTTGGGCCAGCGGCTTTTAACATTCATGCCAACAAATTCAAATTCGACTAAGTGAGACATGACCTATTTCCATCGCCAATTGAAGGCTGGAGGTAGGACTTCCAGGAAGACAGCGGAGCAGTGAACAGCAGAGAAAAAAACCCCGCTGAGATTTGTTGTCCAGAGGTAAACTGTAATAAAGAGGCTGACTCAGTTTTGGATGCTGGACCCCTGTGGATTTTCCCCATCTCACTTCTCTGCCTTTTCCAATTCAGGTAATCAGATAAAGACCATGAGGGCCACTTGTCCCCTGAGGCTGGCGGGTGGGAGGGTTAATCCTCACAAACCCCAGCAACAGCTGAGGCCACTGTCAGGCATATTTTACAATGTCTGCTTCCCTCAAGCTACCTGGACCACAAGATACCTGCCTGGATCTTCCTGGAAGTCCCATTATCTAAGGATTTTATTATACTCTTGGTGCATATGGCTTTATTATTCTTGAAATCCAAACTATCTTGGGTTGGGGGTGAATACTAAGCTTTTGGAGGAAGGGCACACATGGGAAATATTTGGGGGGGGCGCTGAGGCAGTTCAGCCTTAGAATCCTGAGAAGACAATGCAGTTAGGATACCCAGTCCATATGATACCAGGTAAAGATGTTTTTAGAAGCATGGAAACCACCCAAGGGGTTATTAGCAACAGATTCAATAGGTAAAAATGGTACAGTCTCACAAGAGAGCACTAGAGAGACACAAAAGTGAATAAACTACCATCCATGCAAGATTAAAATAACTAGGCTGGGCATGGTGACGCACACTTGTGGTCCCAGCACTTGGGAGGCTGAGGCAGGAGAATCACCATGAGTTCAAGGCCAGCCTGGGCTACATCACGAGATCCTGTCTTGAAAAAAACAAAAACACACAAAACACTTGGCCTAGTTTTGATAACACAATGTTCATTTTAGAGTGTTTCAGATTATGGGAAATGGGTGCATTACTGTATATATTATGCTTTACAGTAAAATACTGTGCAATAAATTAACAATATATCGCAATAGAGGAAAACCATGTAAAGTCATCTGAATATGCACTGAAAAATTATTAGACTCTTCAACATGAATGTACATAGAAACTCTTAGCAAGGGGATGTAGCTCAGGGATAGGGTGCTTCTAGCATGCGTGATGCCTCGGGTTTGATTGCCAGCACTGAAAGAAAATTCCTTCAGGGGGTGCTGGGAATCGAACTCAGGGCCTCGCAGTTGCCAGGCAAGCACTCTGCCACTTAAGCTGAATCCCCAGCCCCTGAAAAAAATTTTAAAAAACTCTTAGCAATTTAGCAGTGGGTGGAAATCTACATAGCCTGACAAAAAGCATATTAACAAAGCAATGCACACCAAAGCATATATAAATGATATAAAATATATCCAAATAAATTAGGCAAGAACAAGGACTCCCATTGCTTCACTTCTAGTTAGCATTATATTAGAAATCCCATAAAAAACCACTAGAGGAGAAAAATATACAAGAATTATGAGCCGGGTGTGGTGGTATCCACCTGTAATTCCAACACTCAGGAGGCAGAGGCAGAAGGATCGCCATGAGTTCAAGGCCAACCTGAACTATACAGTGAGACCTTGTTTTGAAAAGAAAATAAGAATTATGAGAAGAAAAACTTGCTTTTATTAATAGCTCAAAGTACTGTGCATGTAAGACTCAAAAAGAAGATGAAGGTAATCTTCAAATCAGACTTCTTATACATTTCCAGAATACAAGCTTGATATAAAAATAATGTCATGCTGGGCATGGTGGTGCACACCTGTAATCCCAGCACACAGGAGGCTGAGGCAGGAGGATTATCACAAGTTCAAGGCCTTGCCTGGGCTACGTAGTGAGTTGAAGCCCAGCCTAAACTATACAGCAAGACCTTGTCTCAAAAATTCAAAAATAAATAAATAAATAAATGTCAACATGTTTGAATTAGTCAAGAGTTGATATTTGAAGCCCTTGGGGTTGGGGATTTAGCTCAGTGGTTAGAGCGCTTGCCTAGCAAGTGCAAGGCCTTGAGTTTGATCCCCAGCACCAAAAAAAAAAAAAAAATGCACATAAGGTTGGGCATGCTGGTGCACATCTGTAATCCCAGCACTCAGGAGGCTGAGGCAGGAGGATCTCTGCAAGTTTGAGGTCAGCCTGGGCTACATAATGAGTTCAAGGCAGCCTGAACTACATAGCGAGACTGCTATGGTTTGTGTCTAGATGTCCCCCAAAGCCTCATGGACTCATAGGTGGGGCTTTTCAGAGGAGGCTGGGTTTAGAGTGTAATTACTGAGTTAGTCCACTGATTGGTTTGGTATAGTTCTGCTGGGATCAAGGATGTGATACTAGGATTAAACGTATTAGGGTTAAGGGCGGGAGTGCTAACCACCCTACGGGCAAGTAGCCTGGATAAGATATAAGGGACAGAAAGAGGCTTGTCTACCCCCGTTTACCTTGCTGCTTTCCGCCTGTCTGCCAGGCCGCCCTGCCTCGGACCCAGCCGATTGTGGACTGAAACCTCCACAAACTGTGAGCTAAATAAACCTTTCTTCCCTTAACTTTGGGTGTCGGGTATTTTGTCTCAGCAACGAGAGAAAAGTAACTAAGACAGAGACCCTGTGTAAAAACAAAAAATGCACACAAACAAAATAACGAAACCCATTTCAGGAAATTCATCCAGCTCTGAGTAACTGAAACCTCCCAAAATCTAACAGGGAAGTGTTCTCGCATACAAGGACAGGGCCTGCATTAAAAAGCATTCGGGTCGGGCGCGGTGGCGATGCTGGCAATCCCAGCACCCTGGGAGGTTAAGGCAGAAGGATTCCAAGTTCGAACCTAGTGTGGGCACCTTAGTGACTTGGCAAGACCCTTCTTTCTCCAGATAAAAAGCTGCCGAGGATGAAAGTCAGTGTGAAGGCCCTGGGTTCAACCCCCAGTGTGGGGGAAAAGAGAAACAAAATCCCAAGTATTGTTTTTCTTGTTTGGCTATAACATTATAGTTTTTTCTGGTGAATCAGGATCACAGAGCTACTAGAAGTACTGAGAGACCAAGGGCTTCACTATACAAATCAGGCCTTCTCCGAGCATGCAGTATTAAGATCTAGAAAAGTGAGGAATCCATATATGAGAAGTTGCAAACCACAGAGGTGGGACTTGTATTCTGGGGTCATGTGGGATTTCAGGAAAATCCAAACTGCGGGTTCCAGACCACACAAGTGCACCTTTGACACCAGGCTCATGGAATGTCTGTGAGGTCTACATTCTGACAAATTCGAGATCAAGCACTTGATCTTTGTTTTGATGATGCTGGCAAAACATTCAGGAAATAAGCTAAAGGCTGGTGCCCTCAAAGCCCGCATACATTGTCCATCTCCATTACTGAGTCCCTAAAATGCAGTAATGAATTTCTTCACTCTTCCTTCAAAGTCTCACGCAATTTAGGCTATTGGCAAATTCTAACATGGAACCAGAAAGGGAAATAATTCTTGCAAATTCGGTTGCTATAGCATCCATGTTGCTGGGCCTGGTGGAGTACACCTGTAATTCCAGCACTCAGGAGGCTGAGGCAGGAGGATTGCATCAAGTTTGGTATCAACTTGTGCTACATAGTGAGTTCAAGACTAGTCTGAACTACATAGTGAGAACCTGTCTTAAAAATAAACAAACAAACATCCATGTTGACAACAAAATCTAGAAGACTTACCTTCAATTCTCAACTACATTGTCATATAATGGTGTCACTTAAGTCAAAGCCTACTGCTTAATTTACAATCATAGGCAAAAGCAAAGAGCAAAAGACAAATGTAAAAACAAGAATTCATGGTGGTTGGAGATTTAGCTCAAGTGGTAGAGCACTTGCCTAACAAGCTGAGTTTGATCCCCAGATCCACCCCCTCAAAAAAGAATTCCATATGACACTATATTCTTTGAAGACCTTTGCATAATTACAAATTTCTGCCGGCTATTTATTAGGTAAAAAATGGAATAAGTCTCCTCCAGTCACCCTCAAAAAACTTGCAGTAAGAAAATTGGCAAATAGGTAAGTGATATCCAAAATATAACATGGTAAATCAATAAGAAAAAAAAATTCCAAATCCCAATGTAATTCAATGTCATTGTTCCAATAACACCCTGGAGAACAATTTAAAATAAGTACAAATTATGGCATTTTTGTGTATTAAAAATACACTTCAAATCACCCATGAGTCCCTTAGTAAGACAATGTGAGATAACAGAAATTAAATCTATTTGTGTGCAAAAAATTTTCTTCAAAACATCCATGAGTCCACCAAACTGTAAGGAAAAGTGTCATTCATTGAATTATAAGGGAAAAGTGTATTTTGAATATCACTATTATTTGGTTTTGGGTTTGGGTTTTGGTTTTTTGAGACAGGGTCTCACTATGTAGTTCAGGCTGGTCTTGAATTCGCTATGTAGCCCAGGCTGGCCTCAAACTTGCAGTGATCCTCCTGCCTCAGCCTCCCACGTGCTAGGATCACAGGCGTGCACCACCATACCCGGCATCCTGTTATTTGGTTTTTTGAGATAGGTCTCAGGATGTAGTCCACCCTGGCCTTGATGCATTTATGACACAGCTGTAATTTGTATGTCTAGCTGCCAGGTGGCTCTGAACCACCAATAGTATGTGCATGACTGTCCTGTTGGACAGCATGGGACAGTCCCATTGGGTGGTACAAACTGCCCAATGGACAGTCATGCATGTACCACCAGTGGTTCAAGCTGGAAGGAATGTGCTAAACTCACTATGTAGCCCAGACTGGCCTTGAACCCAGGATCCTCCTGCCTCAGCTTCCCAAGTGTTGGGATTACAGGTGTGCACCATCATATCCAGTCTTTGAGAATTATTTTTTACCTAAATGCTTATTTGTAAATGAAACAATATGGTCCTTATGTGTCCACTTTGAAGGTGAGGCATTCATCAGAGCAAGGCCATATTTACAACTTTTATAAGGTTGCTGTCCTGAGGTACATTTTCTGGAACACTGTACATGAATTCACTTGTAGGAGGATGTCCCCTATCACACTTACGTTGCTTCTCTGCAGGGTGTATCCTCACGTGTGCCCTCAGTGATGAGGAACAATTGAAGGCCTTCCCACACTGCTTGCACTGATATGGTTTCTCTCCAGTATGCAGTCTCACGTGCACTGGTAAAGACGATGGCCATTTGAAGACTTTGCCACATTCCTTACATTCATAGGGCTTCTCTCCAGTGTGGGTTCTCACATGTTGCTGTAAAAGCTCGGGCCAACCACAGGCTTTCTCACATTCCTTCCACTTATAGAGTTTCTCTGCAGTGTGTCTCCTCATGTGCTTCTGTAAGGATATGTGGCAATAGAAAGCTTTCCCACAAAGCTGGCACTGATAGGACTGGTCCTCTGGGTGCATTCTGACATGGTCCCGGAAGCAGGCTGACAAACTGAAGGCTTTCCCACACTGGATGCACTCTCAGGGTTTCTCTCTGGTGTGTATCCTCATGTGTTTTCATAGGGATATGGGCCAATTAAACGTCTTCCCGCACTGCTTGCAATCATAGGGCTTCCTCCAGCGTGTATTCGCATGTGCCCACGGAAAGATGAGGGATGACCGAAGGTTTTCCCACACAGGGGACATTCATAGGGCTTCTCTCCACCATGAGTCCTTTCATGTCTTCGAAAGGATTGAGGATAAATGAAGGTTTTCCCACACTCTCTGCATTCATACGGTTTCTCTCCAGTATGGATCCTTTCATGTCCTCCAAAGGATTGGAGATAAATGAAGGTTTTCCCACACTGTTTACACTCATGTGGTTTCTCTCCAGTATGTGTGATCATGTGCCTTCGAAATGCTGAAGAGTAACTGAAGGCCTCCCCACACTCCTTGCATTTGTGTGGCTTCTCTCCTGTGTGCGATATCATATGTCTGCGAAATGTGGAGGAATAGCTGAAGGCCTCCCCACATTCCTTACACTTGTACCGCTTCTCCCCAGTGTGTGTTATTCTGTGTCTGCGGAATGTTGAGGAATAGCTGAAGGCTTTCCCACATTCTGTGCATTTATACGGCTTCTCTCCAGTATGACTTCTCAGGTGGCTACTGAGACTTGAGCAGTCAATGAAGGCTTTCCCACAGTGCCGGCATTCATAGCTTTTCTCTGCAGTGCGAGTCCTCACATGCCTATTGAGGGAAGAAGTCCGAGGGAAGGTTTTCCCACATAATTCACATGCGTAAGGTCTCTCTCTGTTGTGGGCTCTCAGGTGCGAATGACAACTATAGGCTTGTCCACGTTCTTGACACTGGTATGGCTTGTGTCCAGCGTGAACTGTGATGTGGTCCTTGGGGGACAAACATTGCCTGACGGTTTTTCCACATTGTTTTGCCCTGGTAGTGATTTTCTTGTGTAAGTTAAGACTTGGAATCTGGCTGAAGGCTTCTCTGCATTGGCCATTACTTCCACAGAATCTCTCTATTGTTTCATTTCTAGTAAAGATGAGATGTACGTGATTAGTGGTTTGATTAATAAGGATTTATTAATATTTATTCATAACTATTAAAATTACATTTTAATCATATTCAATGAAACTGCAGGGTTTTTACCTTAACTGAATTATATGGAATAAAATGAATGTTCTAGGAATGTTTGGTGATTGCCAATATTAAAACATTACTTTTATATAAGAAGTTTCATTTTTCTTTCTTCCTTTTTTTTTTTATTTTTCAGTACTAGGGATGGAACCCAGGCCACTTTTCATGCTAGGCAAGTGCTCTACTACTGAGCTATACCTCTAAACTCCTTTTCTAAATTTTATCTTGAGGGCCTGGGGATTTAGCTCAGTGGTTAGAGTGCTTGCCTCACAAGCGCAAGGCCCTGAGTTCCATCCCCGGCACCAATAAATAAATAAATAAGTTTTATTTTTAAACAAAGTCTCACCGATTTGCCCAGGATGACCTTGAATTTTTGAACTTGCAATCCTCCTATCCAGCCTCCTGAGCAGCTGAGATGACAGGCAAAAACTACTGCACCCGTTGGAGTTTCTTGATAATTGTTGCCAATTCAATTATGTTTCTAACACTACGCGTCTCAGCCACATTTAAAGAAATATAGCAATACTCTGGTTCCTGAACACTTCTTTTTACAGTTTGGTTCGTAAACAAAAGTCTTCAGCAAAAATTTGCTTCCGTTCACAAACACCACATCAAGTGGCCATCTTCTCCACACAAACACAAACGTACCCATCTTCCCCAAAATCGTAAAACAAATGAATTTCGTAAACCGAGGTACCATTTTACTTTTTGTAAAAATTCTATGAGTAGCAGGTTGTGGTAGTACACAGCTGTAATCCCAACTACTTGAGAGGCTGAGGCAGCAGGATTGCAAGTTCAAGGCCAGCCTGGATAGCTTGCTGAGACTCTGTCTCAAAATAAAAAATTTAAAAGGGATGTGGCTTTGTGGTAGAGCAATTACCTAATATGTGGAGCTGCTGGGTTCAATCCCCACACTATTTTTAAAAACTAGTACATAAATTCAGAGCTGGGATTATTTTGTTTGTTGCCCAGTTCAATTTTTTTTTTTTTGAGACAGGGTGTCACTAAGCAGTTCAAGCTGGCCTTGAACTGACTATGTCACCAAAACTGGCCTCAAACTCACAGTGATCCTCTTGCCTCAGCCTCCCAAGTGCTAGGATTACAAGCATGCACTACCATGCCCAGCTGTTTTCTCTTGTTGATTGTGACTTACCTCACATTTCTCCCCTGGATTCTGTGCTCATCTTCAATGCTAAAAATTTCCCAAATTTTTCCTAAAGCAGATGCCCAAGAATCATTTTTGGAGAATTTTACTATTTCCAGTTTCTTGGGTATTTTCTCTCCATAAATATCCTGGTGAGAAACTGACTCACTGGCTTTAAATTGACACTCATCATCTGAAACCAAAAAGTGAAAACATCTTAAGAGAAAAGACTGCTAGTAAAAAAATAAATAAATAAAAAAAGACACTGAGGATTTTCACCATTTCAGAACTTGATCAAGCAGAAGGAGTCAAAATGGAAAGTGATTTAATCAGCACATTAAACTCTCACTGGGTTATAAAAACAAATTTTACTTCTGTCTATAATGATGTCAACAAGAGAATTTTCCTTGCAGAAAGAAAAAACTCAGTTTAATAGATTTTCATTCTCCGTGGCCATGGCGACCAGGTCTGGCTTATTTATCAATATATTCCCTTTCTACATTCCATGTCTTGGAAGAGGCTAGATATATGAGAGATAATTGCTGTCTAAATGACCAAGCGAAGAAAGGATGTCACCCTCACCAATGGAGGCCAGGTTCCAGAAGGTGTCCAGCATCACATTTCTGTAGCGCTCCCTCTGTGCAGAATCCAGCAACGCCCACTCCTCCCGGTTGAAGCACACAGCCACGTCTTCGAAGACCACTGAGTTCTACAACGGTCAACATATGTGCAGGAGGAAGGTCGAGTTTGACCTCGCAGGGCCACCATACTTGACTGACAGATAGTTCAAACAGGATCCCGGGGTCTCCCAACAGCCAACCTCGGACTCGATCATCAGATCCTTTCCCGTCTACACTTGTGTCCTCGTGGACTTAATAGCTGATGCACTGAACACACCTCTACATTTTTACTGGGACTATTTCAAGGCTTCTATCCCTGGATGGAAAGGTTTCACACCACCTCAGGGACGCCAAAGAAATACTATATATGTGAAGCCAACATCTGTATATAAATACCATGTGTGAGTCACTTTCTCATCCCCGAGATACAACACCTGACACCACAAATTAAGGAAAGAGAGGTACGTTTTGGTTCATGTCACAGTCCATTCTGGCAGAACAACACAGTGGAAGGGCCTGAGCAGAGGAAAATTGCTCACGGCATGGTGACCGGAAGCAGAGAAGGGAGGAGCCAGGAAGGAAGATAAGCACTTCTGGGTCAGGCCCCCTCCCGACAGTGCACACCAGTAGATGAGTCCACCAATGAGAACGGCGCTCCCAGGATCCAACCACGCGCCTGTGTTAGGGTTCAGGCCTGGAACGCCTCCCCAAGCCGCATGTGTTCAGAGGTGCCGCTTAGCTGGAGGTGGATCCCTGGAGCCAGCTGACCACAGACTGAGACTCTGAGCCAAAAAACGTCTCTTCCTTTAAATTGTGGGTGTTGAGTATTTTGTCCTAGTGACAGGAAAGTGTCTAACACATACCAGCGACACCTTGTGACAAACTATTTCGGCTCCTTTCCCAACGCGCACCAGGCCCTCGGCACCACAGGAACCAAAGGGCCAGCCCCAGATGACTTGGTCATTTCCCTGTTGCAGTGCTGGGCATGGAGCCTGCGGCTGGGTGTGCGTCAGGGGCTTAGCCATGTCCTGTACCCTTTTTATTTTGAGACAAGGTTTTGCTAAGTTGCCCAGGCTGGCCTTGAACCTGCAACCCTCCTGCCTCATCCTCTGGAGTAGCCGGGAGTATAGGCACGTGCCATCATGCCTGCCTCTGAATGGTGCATTAAGGGATAAAAACATACCAAAGGGCTGGGAACTTTCTCTCCCACTCCCTTTTCCAAACATGAGGCCGAAAGTCCCACGTTAAAAGGTGGAAGATGGAGTTATGACCATGTACGAACTCCGCATGAGGAGTGCAATCATTATGTAAACATGTACTAACATTTTTTCAAAAGTTGGGAACCAGGTGCGGTGGCACAAGCCTGTAATCTCAGCACTCAGGAGGCCAAGGCAGGAGGATCAGCATGAGTTCAAGGCCAGTCTGGGCTACACAGAGTTCGAGGCCAGTCTGAACTACATAGTAAGACCCTGTCTCAAAAAAAACAAAAATTGGAAGAAGAAAAGAATCATAGCTTCAGCCCTAGGTGGGAGGGCTCACTGAAGGCACTGGCTTTGAGCTGTGCTGTCTGAGAGAGGAAAATAAAAAGTGCAATCTGTGTGAGTCCTTTGATTTTATTCTCCCCTCCAGGGAGGTGGAGAAAGAACCCCATGTTCTCAAAAGTGAGTTTTGCATGAGAAAAAAAAATCCTAAATTTTTATACTGCAAGAAGAGGAAGGAAATGTTAAATCAGCTCCCAGGGATAGAGTAAACTTCTAGATAAAGGAAGTGAGAAAGGGCTAGGGCCTGTTTCCCTGGTTGCTGGGATGTGATCTTGGCAAATGCAAATGCACTACCAGGACTCAGTCTCTGTGGCGTGTTGCACTGTGTCCCTCAGAAAGACACAAGGAGCGAGCAAAATGTATAGTGTGTGCTGAAATTCTAAAAATGTATCACAGTAAGTGGGGCGTGGTGGCACACATTTGTCACCCCAGCATTCAGGAGGCTGAGGTAGGAGGATTAGAGTGAGTGGGAAGCCAGCTTGAACTACACAGCGAGACCCTGTCTCAAAAAAAAAAACAAAAATAGGGCTGGGGATTTAGGTCAGTGGTTAGTGCTTGCCTTGCAAGCAATAGGCCCTGAGTTCGATCCCCAGCACCAAAAAAAAGAAAAATTATTATAGTAAAAGATACAATGTCATTAATCCCCTCAAAATACTCTCCCTCACTACAAGCACACTAATCCCACAGTTTTTGTTACTTAGTGCAGGATCAGAGGTGTGCTCCACCACACCTGGCTCTTGCCACTTTTTTTTTTTTTTGAGACAGGATCTCAGTATGTGGCCCAGGCTGGCTCGAACTTGGGGAGATCCTCCTGCCTCAGCCTCCCAAGTGCTGGGACTACAGGTGTGCGCCGCCATCCACAGCTAAATGTTTTTAAAAAATGTAAACATTCACCATTGTTTTCAATCACACCTCATATGTCCACATTTAACCCCCAGTACCTTAAAATGTGTCCTTATTTATTATGGAGATTTGCAGGTGTAATGAAATAAAGATCAAGTCTTTGGGTGGACCCTGATCTAACAGGATTGGTGTCCTCGTAAGAGCAAGAAATGCCACATGAAGACAGAGTCACAATGGGAAGGTGGCCATGTGAAGATGAGGTGGAGCTGGGAATTATGTGGGGCCACAGGACGCTCTAAGAGATGAAGAATGACATTGCGTCTGCTGGGTGTGGTGGCACACACTTGTAATCCCAGCACTCAGGAGGCTGAGGCAGGAGGATCACCATGAGTTTGAGGTCAGCTAGACTACACAGTGAGTTCAAGGTCAGCCTGAACTACATAGGGAGAGCTTGTCCGAAAAACAAAAAAACTAAAAAAAAAAAATTGCACCTGCATGTCTGATAAGCATGGAAGAAAGTGACACATTCTTGTAATTTTATAAATCCCATGGGAACTGTCCCAATCTATTTAAAGAGGAGATGGGAAGGGGGGTTTAGTGGGACATGGCTTCCTTGTTTCTGGCCACTGGTGCATAAGTCAGATTTCAAACTCTAAGTACTGGATCAGAAACAAAATTAGGTCTCCATACAAGAATTTTATCCATTGAGGTTCAGCAAAGAGGGAAACAAACAAAAATAGAGGTGACCTTTAAATGGAAATATATTTTTAGAATTTTAAGTAGTAGTTTTTATTTTGCTAATGTGATGTTATAAATTTTTTAAGTTTATTTTTGTGGGGGAGGGTGAGACAGGGTCTCATATGTAGTCCAGGCCAGCCTTGAACTCACTATGTAGCACAGGATGGTCTCAAATGCCTGGCGATCCTCCTGCCTCAGCCTCCTAAGTGCTGGGATTCCAGATGCACACCATCACGCCCAGCTTAGAACACACTCCTTTAAGGCCCTGAATGGTGAGATGACCATGGCCGTGGGCTTCCACGGTGAATGGGCCACTCACTTGCTGGGGGAGCCACCTGGAAGGAAGATGCTCTTGTTGCCGCCTCCTGAACAACTTCGGCACCCATGCTGCACCTGAGCCCCCATCCCACCTCAGAGTGCTGCCTAGGAGGCAGCCTTGGTGGCCCTAGTTCCAGAACATTCCACTCAGAACCCCTCCCAGCACTGTCCACACTGGCAAGGTGGACAAAGTGGTGTCATTAATGACAACCTCTCTGAAACTGACCAGCAGGCTCAGCATGATTTGGTCTCCAATGAGGACTCCAAGCTGGGGCCTCACAGGGAGGCCACACCGGGGCCCTGTGGCCCAACTGCAAGACCAGGGCGTGTCCTGCTCCGTGGTCAAGGTGTCCTCCCTCTGTATGAGCCTGATACTCAATGACTCTGTCTGGCCCTTGCGAGACGTTCAGATCAGTCCCCACTTACTGATCCCTCTGTTCAGTAAGAAATAATGACTTGGTAGGGGGATAATAATACAGAATCTCCAGAAGCCAGTGGGCTTTCTAAGACCCTTACAGGAAATGAGATTTACTTTATATTATCTTTTTTTAATTTATTTTTTGAGACAGGATCTCACTAAATTGTCCTGACTGGGCTTGAACCTGGGATCCTCCTGCCTCAGCTTCCCAGAGTTCTGGGATGACACATATGTACACCATCATGCCTGTTTGGGATTTGCTGTAATTGGCTAAGTCCAGAAATCCTACTGGACTAAAATCAACCCTGCGGTTTGGTTCTAGACCATTTTGCAGGGTTTATGGATGATAACTTGGCTGAAAAGACGCCTGTCCAGGGGCCTAGGGGTGGACTGTGCAGGAAATGGTTAATCTGGCAGGTTCAAGAGTTGGGATGGCCCTTGGCTGGCATGTGGGACTCTGGCTTTGGGAACATTCCTGTCACTCTTAGGAGCTGCCCGTTGTGACTGCTGAGGCAAATATGCTCCATGCTCCTTCCCAGGAGATCATGGCCCACACCAGGGCAGGCACCTCTGTGACCAGCCCGAGTTACTACTGGGCTCCCTAGTTGTCTTCCCCCGACCCTGACGGCGCCCAGGCCTTGCGCATGCTAGGCAAGCACTCACACTGAGCAACACCAGCAATTTTTAGGTTTTATTTTGAGAGTGTCGAATCCTAACCACTAGACCACCAGGGTTTTATTTTGGGACAGGGTTTCACTAAGTGAATCTATACACCCCCATGTGACGCTGCTGGGCAAGGACCCCAGGAACCTTGTTCTCAGTCTCCCCCTCCAGGCTTCACCTCATGCATCTTCACTCTGGATTTGTTTTGTATCTTTGCACTGTGACCAGTTCCCACCAGATCCTGTGAGTCCTCCCAGTGATCCAGCGAAACCAGGGGTATCCCATAGTGGCACATGCCTGTAATCCCAGTATTTGGGAGGCTGAGGCAGGAGGATTGCTGAGAGTTCAAGGCCAGCCTGCACTACACAGCGAGCCCAAGTCTCAAAAAATTAGTAACAATAATAATAATAATAATAATAATAATCTCAGGCTGGGGATAAACTGAATGGTTAGAGTGCTTGCCTACTAAGCACAAGGCCCTGAGTTTCAATCCCCAGCACCAAAAATTAATTAATTAATTAATTAAAAAAATCACCTCCTCCCATTGACAAACAGGGAGGGGGGAAGGAATAAGGAGAAAGCTTAACAAACAGCACGTGAGGTGGAACCATTTTCCCCCTGAATTTCACTCTTTTCCACATACCTTATCGTCAAGTTCTACTATTTGTTATATTTACAGAAAAACTGAGGCTCCAAGAAGAGGTTAAACATCTTCACAGAAACAGACTCAAGGAGGAGCTGTGCTGAATTCACTCAGGGGTGGTGTCCTGCCCTCTCCTCCTAGGGCCACTCGCAGGTCACCTGCTCATTGACATCTTCCCTGAAGGACACTGTGTTTTTCGTCTGACATGCATTTTGCTTTTCAGACCCTTGCCCTCCTCCCCGTCTGGGGTGTCCGATCTCTGCAGCGAATCCCCTCCTTCTCTCGTGTGTGGCGACCCAGGCCCGGGGACCCTCCGAGTCCCCCACCGCCACCCCGAGGCTCGAGAGCGCCACTGGGCGAAGCGAGGGACGTGGGTGCCCAGGGCGGCCCATTCACAGGAGGGGTGCCCCTGTCACCCGCCCACCCGCGGTCCCGAGCCGCCGGCGCGGGGTCCCCGAGAGCTGACCGCGGACCCGGGTCGCCCGGGGAGGGGAGGACGGAGCAGCGGAAGCCAACACGGGAGGTGGCGCGGGGACATCGCTCAGGACACAGCGGGGACGCGGCGGGCAGCGCGGGGCCAGGACGCCGGCTGCCCACACCCGGAGCCCGGGAGGACGAGCAGCCGAGACCGCGCGCAGGACTCCGAGCCTCCTGCCGGCACGGCCCGCCCGCGGGTCCCCGAGCTCCGCCCGCCGCGGCCCCGTACTCACCATGCCGCGCCCGCTCCGGAGCGCCGGGCGTGCTCCGTGCGGCCTCGCGGACACCGAAGGTGAGCGCGCCGGGACCCGACTCCTGGGGAGGTGGCCCGCGACGCCCCGCCCCCGGGCTCTGATTGGACTACAGAGCAGACGTTAGCCCTTTCTATTTGACAGTCGCCCTGGTTCCCGCCCCCTTTCCCTCTCTTGATTGGTTAGTGCTCCAGGGTACACCCTAGAATTTCTGATTGTTCGCTGGGCACCGTCCCACTCTTCTCTGATTGGACAGTTCTCCAGGCCCCGCCCCCTGTACCCTGAGTGACAGACGTGGTGGGAATACATCCCACCCGGGACTTTTCGCGTCTGGGCTAAGCGCCCTTGCCGCTCCGGGCGGATACAGGTCTCTTCCCACAGCCCATTGGACCCTCTGATCCCTCCTCGACGCGAGCACTAGGAGTGTGCAGGAACCGCAGACTCAGTTTCCCCCTGGAGCCACGCCCATTCCTTGACAGGCCTGGACAGGACGACAAGAGGGAGGTCTGGAATGCTACCGGGCCAAGGATCAGTTGAGCTGCGAGGTCCCCCATGCACCTGATCTCTTTAAGAACACGGAGGTGAAGCGAGATGTGGTGGCGCACGCCTGTCATCCCAGCACTCAGGAGGCTGAGGCAGTAGGATTGCTGTGAGTTCGAGGCCAACCTGGGCTATATAGTGAGTTCAAGACCATATTGAAATGCATAGTAAGACCCTATCTCAAAGAAAGAAGAAAGAAAGGGAGGGGGAAGGCAATTAATTGGTGACATAAATTTGAGATGAACCTAAAAACTCACTACACTACGCAGATCGAAGCTAATCATCTAACACATTTAACATGGCAGCTGATTTCAGAAAACATCATCTGGTTTGGGATTATGTGGATTAACAAATTTTGATAAGACCTGCATTTTCATTTACATGCAGAATTGTAAAAGCTTAGTTTTGATGGTTTGTAAATATGTCTTACACACTTTCCTAAACATTGTTTAGACGACTAACAGAAAAGCAGCTACTAGTTAAAAATAAAAGTCACTGAGCAACAAGGTATATCATGTACAGGTACAAATCCCCAATCATGAATGTTATCAATATGTATATTGCAAATGTACCATTAAAATAAAAATTAAAAAAAATAAAAGTCACTGGCTTCATAAACTATTAAAAATAAAATGTGCTCATATATGTATTTGTGTTACACATTAATAATGTATGGCAAGTTTCAAAAGGATCAGCATCATTCACAACACTAGAAGAAAGGGTTTTTAATGTTTTCGCCATAAAAATTATAAATGTTTGAGGAGATAGGTGTGTAATCTGGTTTAAACATTACTTGATGCATACATATAGAGAAACATTCCATGTTATGTCATTAACTTTTATATTTTATGCATCAGTTTAAAATTAATGTAAAGATTTATTTAAACCAGTGTGATACTTATTGTGTTTTGTTTTGGGGGAGGTTTTTTTTTGTTTGTTTGTTTGTTTTTGAGACAGGGTCTTGCTGTGTAGGCCAGGCTGGAGTCAGACTCACAAACATTCTTCTGCCTTAGCCTCCCGAGTGCTGGGATCACAGGTGTGTGCCCTCACACCCACTTGTCTATTTTAGGAATGGCTTCAGGCACGTTCCTCTAGTATGCTGTGTGCCGGCCACCGTGTGTTCACAGAGACAAATCCTGTGAAGATCACACATAAAAAGTGTGACACGTCATTGATTAGTGTGAGGCAATTGGCTGATCTCTGAATTCCTCATAAAATATTTGTTGCTACAATAAAGAAGAGAAACAAACAAGGCAATTGGGGAAAAGAAATGTGGTTGGAGATATTTAGACCATGTGCAACTGTTTAACATCCAGATGGATAACAAAGACATAGTCCACATGCGAGGGGTGACAGGGACAGAGGTTTGGGAAGCAGATCCCTTCCCCCTGCAGCATCTCCCATCGGTGGAGCCTGCCTGGAAGCCGTCGGCACAGCAGAAACGTGGCGCGCAGCCTTCCTGCCTCCAGTGGCAGTGCGTCCCACAGCAGCTGTGGCTTGCAGAATGACAGCCTCCAAGGTTGTCCATGCCCTCATCCCAGTGACCGTGAATATGTGGCCTTGCGTGATGAAACAGCACTGCAGATGGGATTTCAGTGAGGATCTTGAGACTGGAGGTTATCCGGGATAACCACGGGGCCTTGAAACAGCTCCTGCCCCGAGTCGTACCCCCTGGGATGGTTTGGGGTTTTCCACACACTTCCAAAGGGATTCTGCTCAAAGAAGAGTACATCTCATAGTTGGGCATGGTGGCGCATGCCTGTCTTCCCAGAACTCTGGGAGACTGAGGCAGGAAGATCGCAAGTTCAAGTCCAGCCTGGGCAATTTAGTGACTTAGGGAGACCCTGTCTCAAAGATTAAAATTGAGGTTGGGGATTTAGCTCAGTGGTAGAGCACTCGCCTAGCAAGTTCAAGGCCCTGAGTTTGATTCCCAGCACCCCCTGACAAAAAATTAAAAATTAAGAAAAAGTGCTGGAGATGTAGGTCACTGGATTCAATCTTCAGTACTGCAAGAGGGAAAAAAAAAGTACATTTTGAAGTGATCTGACAGTTTTTCAGGAAACATCACCACATTTTGGTGTTTCAAATAGCAAGTGATCTAAAACATTTCAAAAATTTACCATGAACTGTAAGTAAACACTTGCAAAACGTTATACTGTTCAGTAGATCTGTGCGGGTGTGCGTGCGTGTGTGCGTGCGTGTGTGCGTGTGAGTGTGTGTGTATGTGTGTGTGTGTGTGGTACTACAAATGGAACCCAGGGCTTTCACACTGAGCTACATCTCTAGCCCTATTTTATTTTTTATTTTTAAACAAGGTCTCTATAGGTTGATAAGTTGCCCAGCTGGGCTCAAACTTGTGATTCTCCTGCCTCAGCCTCCCACAGTGCTGAGATGACAGTTGTGAGCCATTACGCCTGGCCTACAGGGTTGATTTTAGCATTCCTCATGTGAGCAACCAGGAGAAAGGGATCCTTTTTGGCGGGGGGGACAGGGTCTTGCTCTGTAGTTCAGGCTGGCCTTGAACTCATGGTAATCCTCTTGTCTCAGCCTCCCCAGTGCTGAGATAACAGGCATGTGTTGCTAGGCCCAGCCTGGGAAAGGGAGCACAGTACTCTTAAAACTATTAGGAGACCTGTAAATCAGATGAAACAGACACAGAGGAACATTATTAATATCTACATGCCTACCACCAAGCTCTATGAAGTCATCAATTTTCCTACACTGTTCTCAGATTTCCTGAGAGTAACAAGATATTAGAGGTAAGAATTGAAATGCTCCGTGCTAGAGATTCAACCTTGACTGTCCCAGGAAGGCCCGTGTGTTAGAAAGGGGTTCCTCAGTTTAGACCGATTAGACAGTGATGGAACCTTTAAGAGGTGGAACCTAACGGGAGGAAGTGAGATCACAGGGGCGTGGTCTTGAGGGAAGTGAAGTCTGGGGGCGTGGCCTTGAGGAGACTATGGAGACTAGGGCCCCTCTTTTCCCTTTTCTTAGAATCCCAGTCACCATGAGTTGAACACTTTCCTCTACCTTGTGTGCCCACCGTGATGTGCGGCTCTGGCCACTGCAGTCCCAAAAGTCACAGGGTCAACCAACCATGGGCTGAAATCTCTAAAATCAGGAGCCAAAATAAACCTTTCCTCTTTTTAAGATTGTTTTTTACCTATTTCCTTCCCCCCCCTCCAGGTATTTCTACAGTGATACAAAGCTCACTAACGCACTGTCTGTTCCATTTCCCCTCTTTCTCTTTATAGGAAACCAAAATCATGAATGGGGTGCTTAAGATTGCTATACATCCACTGGGCATGGCCTGTAATCTCAGCACTCGGGAGGCTGAGGCAGGAGGACTGCTACGAGCTTGAGGCCCCCTTGGGCTCCACAGTCAGTTCAAGGCCAGTATGGACAACATAGTGAGACACTGTCTCAAAAGAAAAAGAATTTGAAAATAAAAAGATTTCTAGGCCATACACATGATCCTACATATGACATTATAGAAGCCACAAACATTATTTTCCCCATATTCAAATTTTATAAGTGTCACTACTCTTCTAAAACCCAATCACATGACACGCTGCACAGCAATTCTTGGTGAATTTCAAAGATGCAAAACAGTCCACACATTCTTGGATCCTAGCAGGAATTTAATAAAGAAAAAGATGATGAGAGTCTGTGATAACCTTGCAGCTAACATCCACCATTTGCCATCATTAAAAATTAATGCTTTTCCCTAGAGTGGGCACAAAGCGAGGAGGTCTGTTCTCATCGCTCCTAGTCAACATTCTATCCAGAGAACCAAGACTGTGCAATAAGGCAAGAAAAAAGATTTGAGAAGAGGCTGAGTGTGATGATACATGCCCACATGCCCATAATCCCAGCACTTCGGAGGCTGAGGCAGGAGGCTCACCATGAGTTCAAGGCCAGCCTGAACTCCAAAGTGAAATCCTGTTTCAAAAAACCAAAAAAAAAATTTTTTTTTAAAGAAACCTTCAAAATATACATATATATAGCTTTAAAATATATTGTTTCTCAAAAGACTTTTTTTCCCCTTTAAGACAGGGTCTCACTATGTAGCTCAGGCTGGCCTTGAACTCACTGTGTAGTCCAGGCTGGCTTCGAACTTGTGGTGACCTACTGCCTCAGCCTCCTGAGTGCTGGGATTACAGGCTGGCACCACCATACCCAGGTGAAAGGAATTTTGAATCAGAACAAAACTGCTATGGTTTGAATTGGTTTGTGTTGCCTGGGGGGGGAGGGTCCATGCATTGGAAGGTTCCTGTTTAGTGTGGGGAGGTTAACAGGTGGTGGGTTTTTTAAGAGGCGGGGCCTCATGGGAGGTCTTTACTGGCTCCGCCCCATCTGGCTGCCTCTCTTCCTATCACATGATCTCTCTCTTTCCCATGTGCTCTGCCATGATGCCATCCACCATGATGTGACACAACCTCAGGAACCCTAGCCTAAGCCTCCACTGTGTGGGTTAGATCTTCTGGCTTCCCAATGCTGAGACAAAATACCTGACACCCACAATGTAAAGGAGGAGAGGTTCAATTTGGCTCTTGGTGTCAGAGGCTCAGTCTGTGGGTGGCTACAATGCAGAAACATCCTAGCAGGGGCTGTGGTGTAGCACAGCTGCTTATTTCACAGCCAAGGGGAGCAGAGCATAGGAGCATCCCCAGCAAGACAGCCTTCCTCCAGAGGCTCCCAGCGACCGCCTCTTCCCTCTGGGCCACCTCCTCCCAGCACTTTCTGCTGTGACTGTCAGAGGTGGAATCCCCCAACATGTACAGCTCCCTGCCATCCAATCACCTCTCCAGGAGTCTCTTAGTCCAGTCAAGTGAACAGTTAAGTTTCACGGGCACAGCCTCCAAAGCTGTGAGCTAAATAAATGTCTTTAGAAAGTACCTGGCCTCAGGTATTTTGAAGTAGTAATAGAAAATGAAAAATCGGGAGGCTGAGGCAGGAGGATCACTGCGAATTTGAGAATTCGAGGCCAGCCTGGACTACAGAGTGAGACACTGTCTCAAGAAGAAAAAGAAGGGAGAGGGGAAGGAAGGGGAAGAGAAAAGGAACCAATACAGGAAATCAAAACAAAAATTGTAACTATTTAGAAAATATTTACATTCTACATGAGAAAACAAAGCATAGTAGGAGCTCGCCTGTGAGTTAATTTCGGATGTTCCGAGGATTCCCGTGTCCACTCTAATATCGGACCTCAGAAAGCCCCCGTGGGAGGTTTTTTCTCCTGATAGAGTGCTACCTCGCTTTACGAACTTAATTTGTTTTACGATTTGGGGGAAGGTGGCTCTGTTTGCGTGGTGAAGATGGCTGTAATCATGTTTGTCGCCCGATGTAGCGTTCGCAAACAGAAGCAAAATCTTGGCGAATAATTCTGTCTGCAAACCGAATTGTTTGCAGACAGAAGCGTTTGTGAACTGAGGCATGAGTGTACTCTCTATGGCAGCGGCATCCCCTGTGGGTTCTCCATGGTAGCCACCAGAAAGCGTAGTTAACATCTGTCCCTGCACGCGCACTCCAGCCTGGGACAGGTCACGGGCAGGGTGACGCCCATCGCAAAATGCAAATGCAAATGGAAACAGGCGAGGTGGGGCCCGCCCATCATCCCAGCAGCACTGAGGCGTTCACAGCTGCCGCCGTCGGGAGGCGGGACCTGGTCGGAGGCGGCGCCCACCGGGATGTGGGCTGGAGAGGTCCGCCTGCGCCTCGCGCTTCTGCCTTCTCTTCCGGCTTCCTGAGCCCCCTCCCACCGGGCCGCTTCAGCCTTTTTTCTTTTTCCCAAGCGCTGGGGATTTGAACCCAGGGACTTCAGCATGTGGCTGAGCTGCGCCCTGGGTCCCCGCGCTCGGGCCTTCAGGAGACTTCTTCATCCGCCGGCAAGGGTAGGAGAGCTGGCGGCCAAGGCGACCCCGGGCACAGCTCCTTCGCGGGCAGCGGCGATCAGACTGGGAGCCCCTCATGGGCTCTGGGAAACCCGGGCACCCATGTCCCTCCTCGCTCCGGGCGTGGCCAGTGGGCGTCCCACGGGCTGCTCGAGTTCAAATCTAGATTCCATTATTTCCACGCGTGACCTTTCGCTCCCATCCAGCCTGCGTTATGGGGCACTGTATAGTTTTATTATGTTATAATCTAATAATAATGTAATATAATCCCAATAAAAGTAATGCACTCAAATCATTCCAAAACTACTACTACCCATCTGTGTAAAAATTGTCTTCCATGAAACTGGTCCCTGGCGCCAGAATTTGGTGTCCTGTCTGCTTTCCTCAGATATCTACAAGTCTCATGTCCTCAGAGGTGGGCTTTTCGCAGATGACTGGATCCTGGTGGGCAACTTACTTCTGTTCCTTCTTTTTTCTTTTCTCTTCTGGCTGGGTTTTTTGAGACAGGGTCTTGCTATGTCCCGCAGGCTGGCCTCGAATTCTTGGTGATCCTCCTGCCTCAGCCTCCTGAGTGCTGCAATGACAGGTGTGCGCCACCACACCTGGCACTCCCACTTCTGTAACACAGGTACGTGAGTAGTTACTACCTTGTGGGTCAGGAAGTTTAAATGAGTCACATCCAAGTAGTGGACCAGTGCCTGGCATCCAGTAAGCACCAATAAATGTTAGTGACAGCCATGACACCCTCCGTCTCTAATCTGCCAAGAAGATCTCAGGTGTGACCTTCCCAGGCCACCAGAGGTAACTCTGTCTCTCCACGTCCCAAGACTAGACTGCGTTTATGTCATCTTGGTATCTACCATCTACACTGTCAATGAACTTGGATATTTCCTTTCCAAATTTTAGTATTGTTGGATTTTTATTCAGTGAATGTCAAAACGACCACAGCAATATAAAATGGAAATGACAAAAAACAGAAAAAAGTCAAGCCAGGCGTGGTGACTCATGCCTCTCAGGCTGGGAGGTTGAAGCAGGAGGATTGGAAGTTCAAGCCCAGTCTAGGCAGTTTGGTGACTTAGTGAGACCCTGTCTCAAATAAATAAATAAAAAGGTCTGGGGGTGGAGTTCAGTGCAATGGTCCTGGGTTCCATCCCCAGTGGAAAAAAAGAAAATTAAACAGGAGCCGGGCATGGTGGCACATGCCTGTCATCCTAGCACTCGGGAGGCAGAGGCAGGAGGATCGCTGTGAGTTCAAGGCCAGCCTGAGCTACATAGCGAGACCCTGTCTCAAAAAAAGCAAAACAAAAAAATAAAATTATAGTAATAGGTCAATCCCCCTTGAAACCCTCACCCTCAGTCGCAACACACTTACTCCATCATTCTTGCTACTTTTGTTTGGTTCTTTTGAGACAAGGTCTCACTACATAGCCCAGGCTGGCCTCAAACTCACAGTGATCCTCCTGCTTCAGCCTCTCGAGTGTTGAGATTGCACACCTATGGTACCACACCCTGCTCATCCTTGCCTCTTTCTACAGCAGTTCTGGAGTCCTCCTTCCTGAGTGTCTTTAGGAGGCATAATCAAAAATAAGGTGAATGCTGCTGCCAAACTCCAGCCAATAGAAAGGCAGCTCATAAAAACATGATGCTGCGTCTGCATCCACCTCATTCATCAGATCTGGCACTGTGCGACTTCTGACTTTTCCCCAAAGTCAAAATGACCATGAAGGGTAAATGCTGTGAGAGCTGGGCATTTAGCTCAGTGGTTAGAGTGCTTGCCCTGCAAACCCAAGGCCCTGAGTTCGATCCCCGGCACCAAAAAACAAAACAAAACAAGGGTAAACGCTGTGAATCCATTCAGGACATCAAAGCAGCCACAACAGCACAACTAAAGAAAGACACTCAACGAAAGAGGACTTCCGGAGCTGCTTCAGAAAGTGGCAGGACGCCGCGATACGTGTGTCTGAAGGGAGGGGGAAGATTTTGTGGGGGATTCATGGCAATGTATCTTTTACTGTTAATAAGTTTTGAAAAATGTAAACACACACCTATTTTTTGATTGCAGCCTGTGTGGGTGCACTGACTGCTGAAGGGGTCAGGCCACAGCTCACACCCAGCAAGCCTGCTTTCCCAAGGTTGATTATGTTACGGGCTTCCTGCCTGCTGTGGATCTTCTGGTGGGAGTGTGGTGAAGGGCTCCGGCTGAAGGCCTCCCCACACTTGTCTGCGGTAGGGCTTCCCCCGCCTGGCTGGGTGCTGTCTGCCTCACTAGTCGCTAGGGGCCCTTGTGGTCCCCTGCTAATCAGCCAAACCCCCAGTTCTCTCTGGTAAGACTGAGGACACTCAGACCACCAGGCGGTTCTTTCTCTAAAAACACCTTCTTGGAAGCCGAATCTTCCTTTGCCATCTAGTATCCTAACCTAAAACCAAATGGATAGAAAACAAATTTTTTAGAAGAAATTGCTAACTTGGCAGGGGGAAGCATATGTATGGTCTGTGTGCACTGCTATTCAAACACAAGTCCGTGTGGGAGGAGATGGATCCAGAAGCTACAGTCAGGATTTAGGCTAAAAAGACTGAGAATAGCTGGGTGAATGGTGCACACCTGTCATCCCAGCACTCTAGGAGGCAGAGGCAGGAGGATTGCAAGTTCAAAAACAGTCTGGGCAACTTAGTGATTTAGCAAGACCTTGTCTCAAAATAAAAAATAAAAAAGGGCTGGGGTGTAGCTCAGTGTAAAGGCCCTGGGTTCCATCCCCAGTACCACCAAAAAAAAAAAAAAAAAAAGAAGAAGAAGAAGAAGGAGGATATTTCTAGAAGGTGGACTGCAGGTATCTGAGCAAGGAACCTCTGCATCCTCTTTGCAGACTCAGGGCCTGGTGGTGCAATCTTTCCCTGTCCCCCTGGCGCACATCCGCTTGACTCTCCCCAGAACAGGAAGTGCAGCAGATTCGTCTTCCTCCATGCACTTGTTGCTGCTTCCTCCAAGGGGAAAGACACCTCCAGGTGAAGGAGCGAATGCCCCATCCACGGGAAGG